>BMAW01061953.1:138694-184697 GCA_019974015.1 Nephila pilipes
ACACACACACACACACACACACACACACACACACACACACACACACATATATATATATATATATATATATATATGAGTGTGTGTGTGTGCGCGTGTATACATATTATTTATAAACACACGTATAAAAAGTCTTCTGTTCTTTTAGTAAATCGCATATTTTATTCTTGTTGAAAGCATATTACTCTAAAAATTCGCACACAAACATAGGATAAGCATTTGGCTGGGACGCACGCAGCGCTAGCTAGCAAGGAGAAACCGAAAAAGAGAAAAAAGCAATCGAAATCAGTGTATTCATAGATATCACGTGACTTTTGTTCAAGAAATATCTAGAAGGAAATCAAAGTTAGTATATGACTCGTGAGAAGATTGGTTAGGAGTTAAATCTAAAGGGCGTTAAAAATAGAAATACTTTAAAATAATGAGAAAGTTAAATTTAAGTTGATAACGTGGGTTCATTAAACACCCTCACCCCCCATATATATATATATATATATATATATATATTTCTGTACGTAAAAAAAGTATCTCATAATCATATTATATTATTTTCAAAAAATTTCAAATAATTTGAATAATAAGCACTTAGATAATAATAATTATCTTAATGTTATTAGCAATAGCCAGAAGGAAATTTCTAATATAATTATAGTATGGTATAAGAGAACTAGTGTTAATATTAATAAAAATTACCACACACATTTCTTAACACCAGAATTTCATTTATTCCCCATTAAATTTAGAATTGTTACTAATGGCTCCCATACTTATATAACTTTAGCTGATAAAACATTAGAAGAATTCCGCAAAATATTATAGATAATTTGAATAAAACAACTATTATTAAAAATAGTGTTGATATTGTTAAATATATTTAAAATTAAATAGATTAATTTTATATATAGTTATGATTCTTAAAATATTTTTTTAATCAATAGACATTGAAAATCTTATTAATGTTCCAAAAGAGATTGATAAGAAGTTTAATATTAATATGGTTATTTCATATTAAACGTTGAATTACTTAGTTAAATTAGCTTTGAAAGCAAAATTAAATTATTTTAAATAACAAAATGTATGAACATATTTAAACAAATAATATAATAACAAAATTCGAAATTTAGAAAACACACATTTTTATGATTTATAATAATCACGAGATTCATTTGTATATGAGTTGTTTTAGAAATGAATAGTTATTTCCTTTGTTTCTGTTTTATGAAAATAAGTCTTTAACAACAAACCTTTCAAAATATTGATTTTTTTATCATGAATATATTTATGATTATGTTTGTGACACTAATTTACTACAGATATAAAATTGCGGTCTTTCGTATAGATTTTACCCACAAAGATTAGGTTCTAAAAAAATCTAATATCTGCTTTACTTTACGTACATTTTTTCTTCGTGAATTTCTGGAATTTTCACATGAAAAATTATTATATCGATTATGTGAGCAAGTAAAATCACAGATACGAGCATAAGGCAATAACTGATCACAACAACCAATGAAGCGTTTTTGGAATTAACTTTATCAAATTTGAGATTAAGTTCCACATGAAAGTAGCAATCAATAAATACAATTATGTAGATAAACACATTTTTGCTTTGTCATTATATATGAGAAAGAAAAGCTGTTAGAAAGTATGTAAGACTGCAAATATAATCTATCACTTTTGTAAATGACATATATTTCTCACTATGTAAGTTCTATGTTTTTATCCATCGAACGAAAAAATGCTTTCAAATATAAAAGCGTGCATTCGGCCTTTTGTGTTTTTCTTCGGATTGGATTTGTCTGATGCTCTAGACAATTCGATGTCTTATTTGCTGATATTGTGGGTTCTTTCGAAGAAAATGTTTTCTAAAAGCAATCTCGACCTATTTCATTCCTTACATTCAAAAGGATTGAACGCAAATTGAAAATATTTTTATTGTTCTAAAAAATAGAAGGAAAGTCTTTTTATTTTTGATTTTGTCAAAACAATGCGTGGTCAAAAGTATTATTTGAAAAATGGTTTATTGAAATCGAAATTTATATTCCTTAACTTTAATCAAAACTTTAATTTTAAACTAAAAATTAATCATTTTACGTTTATTCTTAATAATAATTTTTAATTGGTATATATTCTCTCCATATTGCTTCTGAAAACATTTCTTTTCGCGCAATTTTCAACATATTTTTTCTTAATGTGAGTTTTCTTATTTATTTCCCTTTTGTAGATCCGTAATCAATCGTAATATCCTTCATTCGTGAGGGAGGATTATGATAGTATCGAAGAGCTATAATAATTACTAAGTAAGGATTTGCTTATTAACATCGCGAAGAGAAGCAGCATGTGAGTTGTTGGGGACAGATCTCGTAATTTTGAACCTCGATCAAGTGACGAGAAAGAAACCTGAGGAGGCACCTCCCTCTTCAAACTTCCACACCACGCCATTGGGAGGACTTGGGATCTCGAGAATCAGCCCCGCTATACGGAGGGTCTTTAGAAGTATCAGGCCTCGAATGAAAACAACTCCGGCCGCGAATCCATAACCATTACCCTTAAGCTACCGCGGCATAGTAATAATATCTAAAGAAGGCTTATCGTGCCTATCATTGAATATTGCTTTATAATTAATTTTCAAGCAAATATTTTATATCTATAATTAATATAAAAGCAATAGAAAACATCCCCCCCCTTTTGAGTATTAAAATTAAACTGAAAAACGAATAAACTGTTTTTAATTCTATACTGTCACTATTTTGAAGAAACAATTTGAAATCATGAAATTTGTCTTAAATACATAAATTAAAATTATTGCAGTCTTTTCGTTTGTATAGTATGAGTCGTATTCATGAAAGGTTTTTTTTTTTTTTTTTTTAATATTTAACTAAATGATGAATAGCTAAAAAAAAAGAGATTCCCACACATTTACAACGAAATGTTACATTGTTCTTCATGCTATCACCGCTTAATTTTAGAAGACGATAGAATCGTAAAGTGAGATATAAGATAGCAACTTTAAGAGAAAGGATGATACCCATCTTTTAAGTTGAAAAATATCTTTTAATTATTATTGTTGTTATTATAGTTATTTCTGGAGACTTTTCACAATTTTTCGTTGTTTATAAGTTCTGTTTTTTTAATGATTATTTATTTATTTTTATGTATTTATTATTATTATTAGTTTTAACTTAAAAGTAGTATTACTCTTGATGAAATCTTACAAGTTAGGAAGAAAAGTAATAAGAGTTTAGCAGAATGAAATTGCAACTTTTTTCGTTTCCTTATTTAAGCATTTATGCTACACTAATAATAATTGTTTCCATTATTTTCATACTTCAATTCATTTAAACTATTTTTAAGACAAATTTTATGCAATAAAATATTTTATCGAATTAAATAATAATAAAAAAATTAGTAATGATATAAATTATTCATAATTTCTTTAAACTATTATCTAGTGAATATTATTGATATATTTTATTCGAAATGTGATGCACTTTTAATATTTTTGAATTCTTTGATTAAATAAGGATTATCAGTTTTAAATATATGTATATAAAGTTAGATGTCATAAATTTATTTAAAGAGATTTTATAAATAATGCATTAAGCAGAGATATATTATAAATAATAACTTCTACAGAAAAATATTTTTTTAAAATTTATGTAGTGAGAAAAGAGAGTGAGAGTTTATGCTAGTATTTATGTCTATACATGTTTGCAATCAAATAAAATTTTGTTTAATAAATTTAAGTCTAGTAATTAGAACATTTATTTTCAATATAAGAGGATTATAATCCACAAAAACGATTTGCAGCAAATATTCTTGAAAAAAATTTAAAAAGTAAAGTAACCTGAATCGACTTATCAATGACTTTTATTAGTATTCTTAACCTAATTATCTTTATACCTAAATAAAAAAATAATATGAATTCCTAAACAGATCAATGTTATAGCACAGATATTTGAGCATAATATACAGTCAGTCTTAACCACCGAAAAACTGTAAGATTTTTTGCCGTGAATGAAACATATCCGTGCAGTCTAACAGCGAATTTTCTGTAACGAACTTTTGAACCTATCACCAGTCTCGATCGTTGGCACTCGTTCTGCTTAAATCTTGTTTTCCCAAGGGTGAGTTAGATCTGTAATTGTATTTCTTAAAGGATTGCGCAACCTTTGCAGCACGCAGGCATGCCGAATTTTTAGTGTGTGTGTGTGTGTGTAGCGCTGCACCCCTACACCAGAGGCGCTGGCACAGCCCCGGGGTTGATGAGGGGTGGTGGAATCCCTCGCTTCGAGCCGCATAGCGACCGTCTTGCCAGTTGGCGCCAGTCCCTGACGTTGCCGCCTTCTCTCTAAGATCGATCCAACTGCAGAGACAGTACTCCAGGTAGTGAGACTCACACACCGATCATTTCTCCAAATCCAATGGCGACCCAATGACACAGATACCCGATCGCCGGATATGCGGCAGATGCTGTGAGGTAAGCATCTCCCATACAAAAAAAAAATCCAAATTAATTTTAAAATGATTATATCTTTTTACCCCACTGCGTGGTTTCGATTGGATTCAGGCCGCCAAGAGTGTGACACCGGATAGCTCTTCGATGATTTGGTGAGATTTAAGAGAGATTTTTATTATATGTAGTATAGTGATCTATGCGTTCCGGGATTGGAATTTAATAAACGTGTGCAGGAATGAAGCGAGACGTGCGATAATGCGTGGGGTTGCTTCCCCGAGACGAGAAGGCTGGGAGCGATGTCAGAGTCGATGAAGGATTTGTTTTGTAATCGATGCGGTTTATCTTAACAAGTGTCGACAAGTCTAATCTTATCTTTTTATCTCGATAGCCCTGTATTTAAATAAGCTTTTCATCGCATAAAATAGGTGTTTAATCATCTGTGCAAATACTCCTAAGTAAATAGAATAGTCTTTGGGTGGGCTTATAATCGTTACGTGGTTGTACTAGCAATATCTCTTTAAGTATCCGTAACTGATGTTTAGAAATATTAATAATCTTTAAATACAAGACTTGAATAACATTTATAATCTATGTGCTATTATTAATGTTTAAATTAATTATCAATTTAAATACATGGGTATTAAATTCTATGAATTACATTGATAATTTTGAAGGAACTCATCGATTTTACGTACCTGAATGGTTCTGATAAGTTATTCAAAATAAGCAAGTCTGTCACACGTACTTTTATATGCTGTTAATTTTTTTATTGTTTTTCAATTGATAGAGTTTATTTTTATTCAAAAAAGAAAATTGAAATATTTATTTTATAAGTTAAATTCCTTTTATCGCATTGAAAATAATCATAAGTACTTTTAGCATGAATCGACTTGTATATGATATAAACAGAATATAAGTGATGATTGTTCTTATCATTTATTGCTAAGAAGACTAATTTTTGATGAAAATATTTTTTTTAAATAATTGTAAAACAACATGTGAAAAAATATCCGTAATATTTTAATGCTTCTTTATTATTTGTTCTAATTCTTCTATGAAGAAAATTCCACAGTTATTCATTTAACGTATAATTTAATATGGTGCTTTAATATGAAAAAAGGAATGTACTTAAAGGACTTTCCTTTAAGCAATAAAATAAATGAAGTATTATTTACTTCACATATAATAACTGAAATGCTCGTTAAATTTTCCATTCATCTAATAAAAAATAAAAAAAAAGGAAAATAAAAATTTAATTTTTGTTACTAAAGTATTTGAGTAGAATAATATAGATAGAGAAAAATAAAGATGAATTTATTTAACTCATTAACTAAATTTAACAATTTTAATTAAAAATTTTAAATTCTGAACTTAAAGTTAATTCTTACACTAAAATGTCTTTAGTAATTTTTTTGTCTCTAGTAATGTCTTTAGTAATTAATAAGAATGAAGCAAATAAATATATTTTATTTATCATTCAAATGATAATACGATGCAATATGATACACATTTATTATTTAAACTTACGTAGATGTCGTGCATATATTCATATCTTATATTGTAAAATTTCTGTTTGTTTATCATCATTCTTGTTTGAGTAAGTAATGGTATAAATATATCCTTTAATATTTATTCATTTTTATTCTCTTTCTTTTGATGTGCATAGAGTAAAAATGTTCATGAACGATAAAGGAAAATAATTGCAAACTTTTAAGTTTAGTAAAAGATGTATTGCTTAGGATTATTTTGAGAATTAATTTAATTTTAATAGTCAAATTTTCAGTTATTTCCTTGAAATTTTTATGCCGCTCAATAAATGCGAATAACTTTTATTTAACTCAATCGCTGCTTTTTTTTCATTCATATACAGTCATTAATTTTTCAAATAAGTTCCACAATTATAAACACTGGAAAAAATTTTGAAATTTTTTTTGAAACAAATAGTCTGTCGTGTAGTTATTATAGGCTATTTGCTTTCAAAAGATTAAACTGCATTTTTCAATTACGATAAACACACAAAAACTAGTTTTCAATTAGTTACTCATTTTGTTTAAATTCTAATATATTTCAATTTCTTTTTGCTTATTTATTACTTTCATTGCAAGCCTTAATTATTTCGAATTACTTGCTATTAATAAGCATTACTTAATTTTTTGTATTATGTGAATAACGAATGTAATTAAAGACAAATATTTTAATTATTCATAGAAATATTTTTAAAAAGTGTAGATGTACTTTCAAAAGGAAATCAAAAAATGAAAAAAACCATTTTAAAAATTTGGTAAGGGATCCGAAGAAATCCAGTAGAAATCTTCAGGGACATCTGGATTTTAAAATGACATTACTTAGAGTATTTATATGTTAATTATAACTAAAAATTTAAGATATTTCTTACACTATGTTTTTATTATTTTAAAAAGTTGTAATTGAATTTGATATCAACAGCTTAGAAATAGAAATAAATTGCTAAATAATATTGTTAAATTTTGACTGTTACGTCATTTTAGTTTTCCGATGTTATTTCAGTTTTCCACCCAAAATGTCAACACATTCCTTTTAAATATTTTATGTTTTAATCAAAGAAACTGATTTCAATTTTTTAATGGATTAGTAGCAAAGAAAAACTAATATTAGTCGGTAAAATTAACACATACATTATTTTATGCTAAGAAACATATCGAATAAATCAATAACATTTTAAATAATTAAATCATGAATTATATGACGATAGACAGATTTTATGATCCCCTTAATTCTCAAGTTACTTTAAATAAATACTTTAATTCGATTGTAGTGTTTTTAAATGAGGCTTAAAATTAACTACTTTCATGTTTCATTCAACAAAACAGATAACTTAATATATGCGATTAGAGAGATTAGTTATTTTCGTTTCTTTGAGACTAGATTTCACGCTATTAATTAATTATACATTTTTATATCAAGTTTCCTAATGAAGTTATATCGTGTTAATGTTGTTGAAATAGCTAATTAGATCAGATATATATGGACCCTTTTATGGAAATTCAATGATGTAATCTATAAAAGCAAATTATATATATCTTAAGCTTGATTTGCGCATGAAGAAAATGCATGATAAGGAGATCCTGAATTGTTACGATATGTCATCTTTAATTGATGTTTTAGTAATTAAATTTATATTTATATAGAATCCTGAGGATGATATTCTAAAATAAAAAAATGTGATGTATTAAATCATTCTTTCCATTTGCTTCTTTGAAGTCATAGCTTATAATTTTAGATGTGTTTTGTTTGTCTTCTGTCTTTTTCTCTCTGGCTCACTTTTTATTTATTTACATTTTAAAGCTTTTAGAAAGTTTAGTATTACTTAAACAATACTTAGGTTTTGTTAATGAATCTATTTTTTGACTTAATAAAACCAGTAAAAATTCCTGTCAGTTTTAATTTCGTCATTTATCTGCATTATTATAAGATATTTTACGAATACCTTTATCTTTTAAAATACAATAGAGAATCATTAATCAATTGTAGAGGTACTGATTTTCATTGATAATAATCGGTTATATAAAATATAAATTGAAGGATTTTTTAAAAAAAAATATTAAGGTTTTTAAAGCTAGGTATTTTAAATATATATATATTTTGATTGAAATTTCTTAGTCACTTTAGATGTTGCACTTTTGAATTATCTAGGGTTTTAATATCCAGAATTTGCGACAATTAGATGAAATATGTATAACAAATATTGAATGTTTTTTGAATTGAATGCAATACTAAATCAGTATCATTAAAATGTAACTTAAGCAAACTTCACATATTATTCAAAATTTTAAAATGTTCTTCAATTATATTAGAAATATTATTTTTAATTTTTATTAACACTACAATTCGTTTCATTAACATGAAATAAATCTTAAATAATTTTCTAACTCTAAATTAAAAACAATTGTTTAATTCAACTTTATGGAAGTTTAAAATTTTTCACAAATTCTATTCGAATGAAGAAGTTTATTGTAAAAGAAACTTTTCGATTGGGGAATTATTACATGAAAATTAATTCATAGTTTCAATAAAATGCATAACTTTGAACTCAACAGTGGTTCCTAATTTCTATCAATACATAAATTTTTCTTTAAAAAACTAGACACTGATATAATTTTCGAAAATACATTTATTCGATTATTAGTATTACGTTGTTAAAAAAATACGCTTATTTTTTTTAAAAATGGTAACACGGATTTTTAAATGAAGAGATTACGACAGTTTTATTTAAATTAAAAATAAATATTTTGAATAAATAGTAGTTATTATAAGCTACACACAGTATTTAAAATCTTTTCACAAAATGCTTTTAAGTATATATAGTAATTAGGTTTATGGAATAAGGTTGTTGATATTTCTCAGTGAAACTATTTAAAGAATTCAGTATTATTTCGTAAAGGGATATTTCATGACAAACAAGTTAATAGATATAATAATAATGTTCACAAATATACAAATGATATCAGAATATTATTTGATACAAATGATAAATGAATCTTATTTTGAAAGAAAAATATCGTGTTTTTAATGAAATCTAAGAATCTTTTTTTTAAAATATCAAGAATAACGAAGGGAACAAAAGATAATGGCATAGAAATTTATTCTCCTCTTTTTAATTCAGATTCCTTGTAATTTGAAAGAAACTGTAAGCATAGCACATATATTTTATCAATGAAAAACATAACAAAATTTACACAAAGTAAAATAATTAAGACATCTTTAAAAAGTAGAATAATATTTCTTGAATTTCTCATTTAGTGCCCAAAAAATAACTGTTACATGTAAAGAAAATAATATAAATTATTAGCTGATATTCCAACAGTATAAAACATTCTCAAATAAACTGAGTAACTCTATGAAAATAAAATGTACAAAATAAAGAAAGGATATAAAATCTTTCGGTTAAGATACGAGTTCACTTGAATAACAGTAAAAATGTAACTCAAGAAAGAATAATAATTAATTTGATATTAAAAAATTAAATCTAAATTTCTGTCACTAAGCGTAACATTTATTACTTGAGTAAGTTTTTTCTTGATAATTTGCAGAATAAAATAAATCATGTAAAAGACCTTATGGACGAACATTGAATAGTTAAATATGTTGGATATTTTATTGATGCTTTCGAATAATTTGTGATTGGCACTAAAATGAACTTTTTGATTAAAAAAAATTACTCTTGGTTGCAAAATAATGTAAATGCTTGTTGGTAGTCATGTACTTTTAAGTAATTATGATTCAAGTGTCTATTTTTCGATTTAAATCTAGTTCCATTTAATATAAAAGTTCAATGTTAAATTGCGTTATAGTTGTGTTTTTATAGATTACGTCAAATTTATGGTTTATGTAAAGAGAATGAAATAAATACAAAGCTATTTCCTCCCACAAATCGATTGAACACGCAAATATTCATCGTCAAACAGATGATAAAACAACAGAAAACATGGGAGGAATGGGAATTCTTTGTGTAAAATGGAACCCTGACATGCAATAGAATGGAAGAAATATGGCTATGTTGACAATTTGTAGGTTTCATAATTCATATAATTTTTCTTATTCGTGCAAAATACGAAAACAAGTTATGTTTTGAAAAACGTATATGTAGTAGATATGTAAAACATCTTTTGGAATGTATATAAAGTTTATTGAATTCGTTTTGCTTCAAAAGATAACGTTATAAATCAAAAATGTAAGATATTTTCAAGTGTTGTTTCCAAAGAAACTAAATGTAGCATTGTAGTTTTGCAAGACTGAATTTTTTATACTCTGCAGAACTGTCCGCAAAGAAAAATTGATTTTTATTTAAAACCATTCATCACCTGTTTTTGTATTTAGGAAAATATCACATTTTCAAACAGCTGGAAGCAGAAAATCTGCAATTTTATACGATAGTAAAAATTATTTATATGTGTAAAACAAAATATGTTAATACAATCAGTCGTCATTGCAAAAACGACTCTTTGCATTGACTCATTTCTTTAACTCGATATCATTTTCTAATTTTAAGCAATTTTTCGATGCATTAGAATTCAAATAAATTTTGAATTTGATTAAAATTCTGTTTTAATATGCATCAAATATACGTTAGAAAAATAGTCCTAAGTTCTTATATATAACTATTTACGTATAATCAGTGAAGTTTCTACAAATCATTTGTATATTGCAACCAATAATTAAAAAATACATCCATGAATCATTGTTTAATTTTTCTCAATGTATTATTTTCAGTACAACGATATTTTCGTGTAATTTTTCCATGTAATTCTTCTAACAGAGTTTTGGAATTTTCAAAATATTTAAGAAGACTATTGGTTTCAACTCATTTTTAGAGTCAGAAAATTTTGTTGGTAAAATATATATTGGCCTAGGGCGCTTTAAATCTAATTCAACAGATTAATATATTATTATTTTTAACATTACTTTTAAAAGGTATTTCAATAACAATATCTATATTATGTTTGAAATAAACCAATCAAATTAATAATGATTTTATTCAAATTTCTTAACAAATCCGAAAATAGGATACAAAGTAATTTGTAATATAATTTGCGAGATTTCGTTATGAAGAAAAATTTAACAAATACGTTTATTTTGTCAAAATGCAAGAAAGACTTTAATAAGTTTTTTTGTAATAAGCATTATAAAATTAATTTATAAATATTTCTTTTTTAAAAAGTTCATAATTGCTTAATCTTAAGTGGAGATAGAAAGAAAGTTTATAAGCGTACTAAAAAGTTTTGAGGTTACAGCTGCATTGAATAATGAATTTTATTTCAGTTGAACGAGTTCCAGAAATTACATAAATGTAATTTTATGAAAGCTTTTAATATGGTAGGAGAATGTATATGCAAGGGAGTTAATGGTTTTCAAATGTTCAGTTTAGTGTTTTCTAAAGTAATTTTAATATAACTTAAATTTTATCATAACATAATTTTCTTTTCAGTTTAGAATAATCTAATTAGATAAATCTGATAGTTAAAATCTCTCTTATTCTTTCTCTCTCAGTACATATATATATATATATATATATATATATATATATATATGGGGGTATAAAATATTTATCAAAATTAGTATTTTTTTAACATGAATAGCATAAAAATTTAATTTAATATATACTATTTTTTCCTTTAAAATCTGAAGAAATTTATTTAAATTTAATATATTATTAATAAATATTATTTAGACTTCAAAATGAAACATTAAAAGCCGAAATGATGAGAAATATGCCCTTTTTTTCAATATATGATAAAATTCCTCATAAGAAAAATCAAGCTATTATTTTTAGTTTCTCGTTTTGCTGATTTTTAATTTACAATTTTTTTACCTAAAACTATACAGTGATATGGATAAGAAAACATTAAGTAAAATCTGAACAAAATTTAAAAGTAAATAAATGCTTTTTAAAATGAAAAATAAATTTAATTTTTTAAAATAATGTCAGCAGAATGCGTTACTAATTTTATTATAAATGTCGCACTATTTCTTTCGCAATAAAAACTTTATGCGCAAAACAATGTATTTTTATTTTGAGTACACAGGAAATTATAGATAACATCATTCGAGAAATAAATTAGTATACAATGTTCTTCCAGCTTAAAAAATCATCACACTAAATAATTTCCTCAATATTAAATTAGCAGTAATTCCTTACTACAATCAATTTCATCGTGATTTAAATGATGTATCGAAAATTAAAAGATTATATTAAAATTCAAAATTCTCAATAGCAATAAATCATGTTAAATGTAATAAATTTCCTTTTATAATTTATGCTACAAAAAATCAAATTGTACTTTCTTTCATCTTTCACTTCTTTTATATATTTTTTAAAAGACTAATTGAATAAGAAATGCTAAATAGCATGAATTTTATTGTCTCATCTGTGCCTTTTTAAATGCAGTTTGACTTGGCTTATTGGACGACACATAGAATTAAGGCTCCAGTCTATTGGTAGTTTTGATTTCGTGAACGTTATGTTAATCCTATGGAATTTCTACTAACGTCTTCAAATCTTTACTTTTTTCTTATATGTTTGGAAGCAAAAAAGTGCACCCTAAAGAACAAAAAATAATCAAGGTTTCTGTGGAATTACATTTTTTTTTACCGATTTTTAAATATATTTTTTATCTTATTTTAATGACTCGTTTGTAGGTTTTCTGGTCTTTAGAAACTGTTCTAATATATTTTCGAAATCGAACAGAAAATGGAATTCCGCAGAAGTTTTTATTATTTTTTGCCCTTTCGAATGCACTTTTTTGTAATCAAATAGATAAAATGATATATATTTGAGGATGGTAGTAGAAATTCCATAGGATTAACATTACGTTCTCGAAATCAAAATAGCCGATAGATGGAGCTTTAATAAAAATTTGAATATTTCCGATTATCAATGAAATAAACAGATATGTTTTCTACTGTAAGTAATTTTTTTATGGATTTCTTATTTTGAATGAGTAGTATGATTATTAATATATTTAATCCTTTATATCTTTTGAATTTGAATTGTTTTCATAAGAAACAGAGAAATTTAATATTGTGTACTGGTTTGGTAATTATTGTAATCCGTAAATAGTATTATTTTCATACATGCTTTTAGTTTCCGTTACCTGTTCAATTATTACTAATGCAAAAGTTTTACCAAGTATATATTAATATTTTTAAATGCAATTTTTTGTGCAATCAGAGATTTCCTTCGTTAAAATTTAAACTTGTAAAACAAATTTTTGTTAAACAACAACATTCACAAGAGAAAAGTATAGCTTTTTTTTCTACATTTTTATAAGTTAAATTTTCATCATAAATTCATCAATGTAATTGTTATCATATAATTATTCTATTACGACTAATATGATTTTTCATGCAATTTTGTCCGTAACAAAACAGAATTCCAATTGCCTAATTATAGTCTTCCTGTCAATATTATTCTTCTATTATGTAATTACTTTAACTACATAAAGCTTATATTCGTTTTGTATTTTTTTTTTTTTTAACGTTTAGATGATAATTTAAGAATAATTTTATTTAATCGATAGTTTCTAGACTCTCCATGTTAAGTATTAAACACAGTAGAATTAAGAACTTCCGTTGTAATTTTTTTTTAAAAAAAAATATATCACTAGGAACAAACACAAAACTATTTAAGTTTATCTTTGGATCACAAAAATAAATTATTCAATCGCTGTTTTGAAACATCGTTCAATCGTTTCATATAAAAAGATGCCTATCACAGAAATGCAAGGTAAAAACCCTCATACACATGATCACCATATGAATATATGGAACATATATAAAACAATAAATAATCTAAAACAATATTCTTGTTTTACAGCGACCTATTGAATTATATATATATAACGAAATATGACACATGGCACATGACATTTGAAACTGTAGTTGTACAGGCTGTCATAAACAAATGGAAACTCTTCTCAACAGTGAAAAACAGCATTAAAACTATTTTTTACAGCAGCTGCTATTTGCTACAGAGGAGATCAATTTTAAGTCTATATTTTTCAATCTTACCATCGAATGCGGGATCAGGTGGCACTATTCGTTTTCTATTTCGATTCTTATATATTTTACTTGTCAGTAAATCTAAAACTTTACGAAGTAAAAAAAACAAAAAAACGGACGCAATCTTGATGGTCTTATACCTCCTTACAGAAAGCTTTTTAATTGGCATAATATTATAATGGGGCATTTTGCATATTCACAATTTCTAATAATTTAATTTTCTAGATTCTGCTCTATTTGTTCAGGGCAATAGAGCAGAATCAAGAAAACTTTTGGTGTCTCGAAACTTTTTCCATAAGCCTGGTACAACTTCTAAGTGCGAAGTTGATAAACAATGAATCAATTGAAATTATTTCCATAAATTAATAATCATAATGCTTTCCTGTTGCGTGTTTTAATAGAAATATCCAAAAATTTCAAACATTGAATTTTCATTTAAACTTTCTGGACATTGGTTTAAAATACTGAATCTGTAAGTCGCCATTTTTATTTGAATAATCCATCCGTGTGTGTAAGAGTCATATTCTTATTATACTTTTTCATATTGGAAGAACAAAACATTTTAAATGTATTTTCAAAAAAATAAAGTAATATTATTCAATCTTCTAATTAAAATCCAGCTAATGTTAATTATGAGAGCAATGAAAATCAACTTTTAAACTATTATCACATAAAATAAATAATAAAGTCAAGGTTGGAAGAACTTACCATACATTTCTTAACCAATTTATTGAAAAATGAATAATTTGGATGCAGTCCTTAAACTGAGTTTTATGTTCTCATAGACATTCTTTAATTCATATGAGTGAAAACTGTTAGGAAGTGGAAGATTTTGTTACGCGATTGTTACATTTGCTTGATTAGTTAGAATTTATAGCACTGAATCCTCAAGGGATATATTTTGCCAAACACGAGATGACGGTGTTACCATTTTACCGGATGGAATAATTTAAACTGCTACTTCAGGATAGAAAATAAAAGGAACTTTAATAAAATTATATGGATGTAATAAAACCGTCGTCATATTAAAAAATATTTGGATGAAGATTTTTTTCAACCAAGTCAATTACTGATAGTGTATATGATTTAAAATAACTAAAGCAAAAATATTTAAAAGCCGATCATTAAGCGAATATGCGTCTCACAATCACGCAGAGGACAAACACGATAAATACACATAGGGGTGTTTATGTGAAAGTCTCGTGTGTCCGATACGTACACAGGCTAAAATAACATTCTGCCTTCTATACAAAAATTATTTTCAATGAAAAATGAAGGATTTCCTATAATCCAGTTTATTGTTTACCTCGAAATTCCATTGATCCTGCAACTGGTCGTGAATTCTTGGTTTAATGTGTTTTTTCGATCCCAAGTCCAACATTCGCATAACCATGTGAAACTGAATATTGGAGCTCCAGCTATCCCGAGAGACAACATTTGAGTTTAATTAAAGAACGTTTCAAAAATGCAATATTTAATGACAGCCGATATTTTTAAAAGGATAATTTAAATAAATAGATTTTATTTGTATCATAATTCAAAAATATTTTTGCTCTATAAACTTCATCAGTACCCCCGAAGGAGAATAAAGACGAAGCTTTCAATGTGAGCATGACCCAGAAAATACAAATAAGACGTCATAGGATTATGGTTGGCACCAATAAATTGACAAAGGATTCAGTAGAATTGGTGATATTTTTAAAAAAGAAATTGTTCGTTGTCCGTCAGCATATAGAGATATATAATTTCTGTTGTTGTAAAATAATTTGTCACTGCCACTTTATGTCTTTTTCATGGAATTCAAATATATGCCAGGTTCAAACGGTTCTTTAAGTGCATTTGTAAGTTATTTTAAAACACTTGAGTACTTTACATTACAATAAATATAGTTCATATCATAAGCAAAAACATTCCATACTTATTACTACAAGATAAAAACTTTAAAATAAACAGTTTTTATGGCTCGTGAAATTGCTAAATTCCAATCTATAATGAAACTTGATAAACTTACTTCGAATCCTTGGTTACGTATACGAACAACAAATGCAATCTAACACAATCTATACCTTTTACTGATTCCTGATCGATTTCAAGAGCAAACGGTTTTTCCAAAATAGACCAGTCATCTGCTTTCCACCCAGCCTCATTTATAACACAAACGAATTAAAAATACAGTAGATTGGAGACTAATGAGCTGTACGTGTATATTTCCAAAGCATATGTCGCTCTACTACTTTGTTATTACGTTCACTATTAAGAAGTAGTGACTCAACCAATATAATTATAATGTTTTTGTCATTTTTCAGGCGCTTTGTTATGACAATAAATCAATGACCTGGTTAAAAGATTGTTTGTCTTTTAACTTTAAGCTCAGTTCTTTGAAACAGCAATTTAGGTTAAACTCACTGGATAATTTTTTTCAAAACATTTAAAAGGGGTATTTTGAATGCCAAAACAAAAAGATACATAATTAGTCACTTAAATATGCTTTCCCTGAACCGGGAATAAATTCATAGTCATTTAGCCTTCCAAAACTGCATAGAGTAATATATTAGGAGAAAATGTTTCATAATTAAGGCTTTGTATTTAAAAAAATAATGTCTGTTGTAGTAATTTATTAGGTTTGTATTTCATAATTAATATTTAATTATTTCACATGAATTAAAATCCTTTTATCAGTAAAATTAATCATTCATACCATTTACTGTTTTTCAAATAAAAAATATTTTTTAATGTAATTAAGTACAAAAAAACACTTTTTACCATTTTTATAACGCCCTTTTCTATTAAAGCAGAAACATTAAATATTTTTAAAAAAATATCGTTAACATTCTATTCTAGATAACAACGAATATATCTTTAACAAAAAATACAAATACAGATACTATACATCTAAGGCTCAAAAGACTAAAACTCTAGTGATTATTTTGTTATATTTTTGTGAACTTATGTATTTCTTATATCTATTGGGTAATACACTTCTTCATATAAAAATATATTACTTATAACTTCAAGTCTACTTAAAAATAAATGCATTTGTCTATAAACTACAAAAACTATTAATTGGTTTAAAGCATACGTATTAATATGATTCCTCCTTTTCATGAAAATTTTTTGAAGTATTGTAATATTTCAAGTCACATTTATGAAAAAAATATTAAGTTATATATATATATATATATATATACAACCATTTTTAGTAATATATTTTGTTGGAAGGATAGTAAGGTCAATTTTTAGAATACCCCAGGCTAACAGTCTAAAGCCTGGAACATCTTTAAACATATTATTTTCCAATATTTCGTTTTTCTTTTTCTTTGAATATTTTTCAAATACTTCATCTTTTTCATGCTTCTGGTTTTATATATGAATTTTGTTTTGCTTAATTTACATTCTTTGAATTTGTAATTCTTCCTTTATAGTTAGAAGTTTGAATAATGTATCATCGTTCACTTTTCAGTTTACAAATTTTTATCTCTGTATTTTTGGTTTGCTTAGTATCTTATTTCATAATAGTTCAGTTGTGATTCTTACATTTTATTATAATGTTAAATTTGAAATAACTTCCCAGTTCATTTGCAATTTTTTTAAAAAAATATCATCTTTATTCAAATAAAATGTCCCCATTTCCATCTATCTAACGGCCCATACCTTAACAAATAGGATTAAACTTCTCATATACACTGCTAGACTCTCTTAGAAATTACAAAGGAAACTGCAACAACAAATGAAAATCAACAGTCCAGTATAAACTTACACGTAAAGGTACATTGGTTTGACTTATGTTGTGGCGTTTATCCGTTATTATCCTGCTATCGTGCCAAATTTCAACTTAATATATTAAACTTAAATGACAAAACACAGTTTGAGAAAACACGAGACTAAACATGCTGAATTATTTATTATTAATGCAGAATAACCAAGATCACTCTCTCCAAATTTAAGACCTAACTAACTCATAGTCCTAAATTATAATTGAAATAGTAAATCTCTTGTCAATCCTCCAAATTAACAAGATAATTTTAAGATCGTCAAAATGCTCGGACTACCTCTATCTCTTCTCGTCTTCTCCTTACTTGCGTATCATTTATATATCATTATCACTTAACTTCCTATCTCCTTTAATTACCTAATAACGTTTCATTTTGGTTGGGAAGAAGCTGTAATATATATATATATATATATATATATATATATATATATATATATGAGTGTGTGTGTGTGTGTGTCAAAAATTAAAGTTCGAAATACTTGGTACATATTTGACAATTTTATGTGTAAACCAGGGAATCGGACGCTGGTTATATGCAATTCAAGTAGCTCATATAAATCCAGCAGAAATCGCATAGAGTATTGATTTTCCCCAATGACCACGCAAAGAGCTGTCTTTAGATTAAAAATAGCCTTCCACGTATCCCACTCACGCTTAGCAAGTTATAGATGCGTGGACGCCTCGAAACTGGACAATACCAAACTCAAGTTGCAAAAGAGTTGAAAATAAACCACAGAGGGTTTTCAAGGCTGTGGTAGCAATTCAAAGATATATGTACCAAAGAGGTGGGCCTTGCCATAAATAAAGGGTGATCTTAGCAAGGCGGACAAGATGAACTACGGTAAGGGACGACTGCTTTTTGGCTTTACTCTCAAGGGGACAAACGAAGTCTATTATCAGACAACTATATTCTTTGTTATCTGCAACCCCTGCAATAAACGTATTAAGACAAACCCGTTTATCAGAGACTCGCTGCTGTCAGTCTGTATTCCAGGATATCTGTGTTTTGTCTACCTTTAGCTTCTGCTCATCCGGTAGCTCATTTGAACTTTTGTAAAAAATATCGTTCTTGCAGAGAGGCAGACTGAGCCCTGTTCTCTTTACAAACGAATCGAGATTCATCTTGCAGGGCAAATTAATCCAAAATAGTTTAGCTGTCTTAAATTTATCAGGAGGGCATCTGGAACTGGCAGAAAATGAAAACTCTCTTAGAGAGCTTACTTATGTATGGTGGCAGAATATTCAATGGGTGTACAATACTGTACGTGTCCCTGACAGGTACTTGGTGAGCTGCTGTGCATTATAGTGACGAAATCCGACAGCCTTATGCCCCACTTTTCTGGTGAACTGTTGGTCCTAGCTTTCTGTTAATGGACAGCAATGCTCGTATCTGCAGAGCTGTCATTGTCAATGACTTCCTTCAGAGCGAACATATTTATGTTTTCCGACTGGAACTCAATAGAGAATGGATAAAACTAATTTTATAATCATGCTTCCTGGTCGGTAGTCTTCAGTATAATATGCTATACAAGTTAAGAATATACTCCTTGAATAATGGATAATCTGACCCAAGAAGTCCTAAATGTCATGTTATGAGCATGTCTGGTCATTGCCTCACTTGTGTATCCTTGAGTGTTCTATTTATTCCATACTGAATGAATTTTTTTATGCCTGAAGGTGTTTTTCTGTGATTATTACTTTTATTTCTTCATATGTGAAATTATGTGCTCTCTATATATTTGGGTTCAATGTCAATAAAAATTATAACACACTGTGCTTTTCTTATTGTATGTCGTTACAGCCAAGATTGAAACCATATATATATACCCCGTGGTTATAATTAAAGTTACACTATTCAGAGGCCTGTAGAACCTGTTCTGCTTATCAGATTTTGATGAAACTTGGAATATATGATATATGGACCATGGGGGAAAGATTTCTGCAATAAAAAAATATTTGAACAAATTTTGACCACCAGGTGGCTTTTATTGAATATTCCTTATGAAAATCCGTAAATCCTCTATATAAACTTGCAGTCATAGCCAGAGAATCATTCAGCGTGTGCTTGTCATCGTTAATCATGCCCTTACAAAAAGAAAGATCGAACCTAAAACTGTTTTATTAGAAAGACAGCAATCACTTTGCTGCTTTGCGTGAATATCCTCATTTAAAGGATCTGCGAAAAGGCCCCATATCGAGGATTGGTTTGAGGAAGATGATCAAGAAATTTGAAGAGACTGGATTTTTGGATGTGCTACCCGGAAGAGGACGGAAACCGGTTAGGACTGAAACTGTCGAAGAAGTCGCTACTGCCGTGGTTGAAAGAGCCTTCAGTTCCATCTATTCTTCAGCAAGTGGTCGATCAGTGTTTTGTGAGTTGGATATTCCGTGGTCGACAGTACGAAAAATTCTGTGATACATTTTAAAATGGTATCCGTATGAGATCCGTGTGATGCAAATGCTGAAATCTTAAGAACACAAAACACGCCTTCAATTTGCTTGGCGATTTTCGGCGAGAAGGGAAGTTGATGACGCGTGGTCTTGGGAAATTCTATGGTCAGATGAGGCACACTTTTAATTAGATAGAGCTGTGAATAGTCAAAATTGCCACATATGGGGGGCTTCACCTCCTAATGCCCTGCATGAACAACCACTGCATTCTTCTTGATGTGGATTTACTGCAGAGTTTATCCTCGGACTTTTTTTCTTTGAAACTCTTACATCACAAGGTCCTAAAATATGCTCTGTCACGAGTGCACAGTACGGTGAACTCCTTCAAAAGTAGGTCATTCCTGCTTTACAGGAACGATATTGTTTGCAAACCACAATCTTTATGCAAGATGGAGCAACTCCTCACATTGGGCGCCAAGTCAAAGCACTGCTTAGTGCTAACTTTGGCGGTAATCGTGTATTATCCAGACATTTTTCGGATGCAAGACCTTCTTTTTCACCCGACTTAAATCCCTGTGATTTCTGGTTGTAGGGATTTCTAAAAGATCGTGTTTATAGAGGAGGAAACAGAACTTTACCTGATTTGAAAGCTAGTATTATACGCCATGTGGCTGAAATCCCTCGTGAGTTGCTTCGCTCTACCATTGAAAACGCTAGAATGCGCTTTCAACACGTTATTGATGTCAATGGAGTACATATTGAGCATATTCTGTAACTGAATAAATTTTAACGATTTTAACATATTCTTTGTCCTTCTTTGGGTGCCACATTTCCTCCTAGCGGTCAAAATTCGAACTACTTTTTTATTGCAGAAACCTTTTCCCCATGGTTTATATAGCATATAGTCCAAGTTTCATCAAAAGCCTATAAGCAGAATGGGTTCTACAGGCCTCTGAATAGT
This sequence comes from Nephila pilipes, assembly GCA_019974015.1. Lineage (NCBI taxonomy): Eukaryota > Metazoa > Arthropoda > Arachnida > Araneae > Nephilidae > Nephila > Nephila pilipes. Next base: position 159,812 of record BMAW01061953.1, read on the forward strand.
GTAACTTTAATTATAACCACCCGGTGTATGTATATATATATATATATATATATATATATATATATATATATATATATATATATATATAATTACAGTAAGATTTAATTCAAAAAACGAACATTTTCAAGAACTATCTGTTTAATTGTACGTACAACATCTATGTCGTTAATGATAAGCTTTTCTACACGATTATAAAATTTAAATTTAAACGTATTTAACATTTAAGGAAAAATTGGAGCTTTACCAAAATTATAATTTTATATATTACTTTACTTGATAGTAGACTAGAGGTTGACGTGTATGTACACATATACCACATGTATGGATTGATGCACAATAAAAAAATACTGATCAAACATTTTATTTTACAAAAAGGATTAAGAATAGAAAGTATAAGTGATGTATGATATTGTTATGACAGTAAAAGGTATTCATATTATAATTTTATCATGTATTTGGTAGAAATGTTATTCATATTCCCAAATTATGTCTCTATATCGATTCAATATAATTGTTTTTCAATCGGTTGCAGAACTACACCAGCAATAATAGAAGAAGCACATATTTTCTCGATACTTTATATTTTAGAATATAGCCATATCCAAATGTATTGAGCTCCTCTGAAAAAATATTGACACTGTATTTTACTATTTAATCAAGCGAAATAAAATTGTATAATAAATTATTAATTGCTTAGCTGATTAAAAGTTACCAATATTTTATTTGACTAGACCTTCGATTTTATGTGTGATGTGATAGTATTAGATCTAATACTAAATAATGAGCGTTAATGTCATTTGGTATGTTTTTCTATGCTCTTTTTTGAACAGCGTCATAGTTTTTCTTTCACTGCATCAAAAATATACGAAACGTAAATTTTGCTAATAACTCCGTAATAGTGATGGTACGGCACCTGTATGCATTCCATGTAATTAACTTTAAGTCCCTCAATTTCGATTCAGTGACCAGCATGACTAATACTAATGGAATTTATGTCGGAATGTTCAACTAAAGCAATAGTTACAATCGACAGCATTTGTCGCTTTATTGCAACCAATCAGGGAGTTTTAATGGCTGCCAGGAAATTTTCGTCGCCAATATAAAAGGATTTGGTGGGAAGGTCCCTTTATTTTCAATCCATGGGCAAGATACAGGTGAAAGTCAAGCAATATAATTCGATTCTGATACAAAGATTAAAGGCTGTAAGGCTTAAACATTTTGAAAAACAAATCAACGTATATTTTGACAATTCCAGTCTCGCTGTAAGATAGCCCGCATTGAAAAATTGCCCTGTAAACAACGCTTCTCGAATCTCTTCACTCTCCCAGATAATAAGTCCATATAGCATTCAATAATCTTCTCAATTAAATAAATGTAATTTTTGATGCAGTATCTTTCGGTACGACATTTTTATTTTAATATTAAACATTTGGATTATTTTTGTTTATAAATTACTGCCTCAATCAAGGATTTTTTTTATTTGTCCAAGACTTACTTGTCTTATCAAGATTTTCATTTCCTCAATTTTCAGTTTTATTTCATTCGTCTTCTTAAATGTATATACTTTCAAGATCTTCCAAATTATTACACTATATTTTAAAATTTTATAAGGAAAACTCAGCAACTTTAGAAATTTCCTCTTAAAATTGACTCATCCTTTTAAACATTGAACTTCAGTGTATTGTTACAAACTTTACTCATTTTTAATTAATTTTGCAATATATATATATTTAATTTTTAGAATGATTTAATAATAAACACAATTGCAAATTTTTTTAACAACTACAGTGCTATGCCAGTTTATCACAAAACCAATACAAATTATACATCAATCGAAATTTGTATGAAGAATTTAGATTTTTACTGAAAAAATTCATTTGATAGCAGTTTAGAAAGACGATGACAAATAAGAGATAACTATGATATTAAGATTTCAAGTTAATGTGTACACATGTATAGACATTTAATATTTTTGCGATGTTTATATTATTATGTTATTATAATCTTGCCTAGTAAGAATATGATCATGATCTTTGCTTTCAATCTCAAATGTAGTGAGAAGGGAACTTTCGGAATATTTTTTATTAATATTCTCCCTAAAAATTCATTAATATTCACAACTCTAAAGTTGTTTAAATATAAATGTTTCTCGATTAACTGCTCTTTTTAGATCATTTTAAGGTGATTCTTTTGTTGTTAATTTGTTTTCTCTCACAAAACCAAAAATATCAAAAGTGGCTAATTATGTCATCATAATATAAAAATAATTTTGGAAAAAAGTTTTAGAATAAAAAATGGAGCATTTTTATCAAGATGGTAGCATACATGATGATAAAAAATTATTTTTGATAAGAAGTGAATTCATATGCCATTAAATACTACTGAATAAATAATAGTTTTTAGAAATTATATCTTCTTTCCTATCCGGGGCTTTCCAGGAAGGAATTGACGCAAAGGCCTCTTCTTGTCTTTCACTCTTTGAGTGTTTTAAGTCTCATAGACCTGATATATCCCATTGGCTGGATCAGACAAAATTAGCAAAAACTAGAGAAATTATAATATCATTAAAATATCATCCTTAAAGAACACTTTAAAATACTAAGAAAAAATGTAATCGCTTAGAAAGAAATGAAAAAATATTTATGAATATGAATAAGTAGATCAAATTTAAATGAATAATTGTACTGTTACATAATATTCAGTGGTTATGCCTTTAAAGAAATAAATCTTTTTGTTTAAAAACATCACTTGTATTATAATCTCAAAACAGTAAATGTCTTAATTACATTTGCATTAATGAAATCTTCGGATCTTCGCTTGTTTCAAGTTTCATGATAGTCATTTGGGTGGCGAGACACAGCAGTTCTAACATTTCCCTTATATTCCTCAGGGAAAGTGTTTTTTCTTCAATGAAAGTTTAAATATCAGATGATAAATGGAATATAAATAATGTTTTTTCTCTAGAACTTAATATTTCACTACAAAGTTATTTATTTTGATTTATACGTCAAATTGCAGAATTCTCTGGTGTAATATTTGATCGTTATTGTGTTTTCAAAAATGCTGTGTTGTTCCCCGCATCGGTAAAAAAAATAAAGTATAATAAAAACTTAGTAATATCCATAAAAGGAAAGAAATAATAAAATTTGAGGCAAAGATATGAAAATCATAAAGCAATATCGTATATTCTGCCTGTTTAAAGAATATTACATGCCTTCAAACTATTCGTTTTATGTTCTTTCAGAACAAGTTAAAACGAAAGGAGGCGGAAAAGAATTAAAAAGAAACAGAGCTTTGTACGCTTCACAGTAACTTAAAACGATTGTGACAATGCTCGAAATTTATTCTGTCGTAATAACAATTTATTGTATGGCGTATAAAATCAGACATAGCAAGATACGAAACGCATTTTTATGTATACATAAAATGATATACTTTTAGATGCTTGGAATATTTTCAAATAAGTTATTTCGAAATTTTTTTAAATTGCTGGCAAAAATATTTACTGGTAATGAGGCTTAATTAGACAGCCTGAAAAAGTTCAGCTTTAGTTTTAACGATCAGTTTTGAACAGAAATTTTAGAAAGCGTTATTATGTTTCTGATTTTCTTTAAAACTTTTAATATCTGAAAATATTTCACTAAACAGTATCAAGTTACATTTAAAATACCAAACAATTTCAATTATTTTATTTTCTTACTTCGAAAAAAAACTTGTTAAAGGAGAAAAGCTGTCAGAAAATATCTCACTGCATCGAAACATGTTTGAAGCATTGTTATTTCTCCAGGGAAAATAAATCCTGAAGTTATAACTTAGAATAGATTTCTATTTTATTCTATTGATAAAATTGCTTTATTATTTATTTCAATTTTGACGGTGAAATTTTTTTATTTATCCCTTCTTAATTCGACAGTACTTTTTAAATTAAAGTTTCAGATCTCAAATGTTTTCTTGTTTGCTTTAAAATAAATTGTATGACAATTAAATGAACCATATTGTAAAAAAGTGTTTAGTTTTCTTAAGAATTTAGATTATTCTATTAGTTAAATAGTTAGAGTTTTGTATTTGCTAATACGTCTCCTTGAATAATAATAATAACAATACATTTCCCATAAAAGAATTTCATCGCTGATTGTTTTTTCCAAATCTAAATATTTTTTTAAAAATGATTTTGTCCTTTTTGATCATAGTTACATTTAATAAATTTTGTCTGTCTTATTATTCTTTTCAAAAGTAATTTTCGTATTTAAAAAAGAGATTTCATTCCAAATTAAAACAAGAAATGATTTTAAAATTAAAATTGGCTCTTTTTTCAAATAAGAATTACATTACTTCGTGATTACTTGTTTAATTCGTAAAAATTATGTACAAAGTAAGGCTTTCTGATTTTAAAAAGATATCAGTTTATAGTAATTTGAAAAAAAAAATTACTGTGATTAGAATAATCATAAAAATATACTAATATGAAACTTCATATTTCTATTCATCAACATTATTATAGTAAACATAATCTAAAGTAGATCATCCACCGCGGTAGGATCTCAACCTTCAATTGTCAAATTTTTTATGAGAGAATTTTACACCTTTACAAATTCAAGCAAAATAAAAAAAAAAAAAATGACTTAATACCATCCTCTATAAACTTCAATTAATCAATCTTAAGATATATTTATATATATATATATATATATATATATAGTATTGTGAAATCCGATATTTTCCCCTTTTGTTAAATATGAAATTAAAATAACCTTTATAAGAATATTATTTTATATATTTCTGTTTTAAAGCGCATATTAATAATATTTTAAATAAATATACATTAAAACTAACAACAAAATGTTATAAAATTTCATAAAAAAAACTGTGTGTGTGTCATAAACAATATTAAAATGTAATTATTTTGTGTTGTATGATGATGGTGGGAGAAGTAGAAGCTTCTGAAGTGTCTTTGTGTATTCCTTTAACTGAGCAGAAGATATTAACTCATCCATTTCTAAGCATATTATAGATAAAATTAGAATTTATTAGAATGATTATCATGCAAAATTTCTGTTGTAAAGAGTTATCCAAACAATCATCACTTAGTATCTAAAATACACAAAATAAATTTGAGCATTTTGATCATATCCTATAACGAAATAGAATAAGTAATGTTTTTATATGAAAGAAACAACTTTGATTCGATAGAATTTTTGTTTCGGTGATTAATATAATCTTTTAATGAAATCCCCTTTTTGCTCTCTAATGAAAAATAAAAAATATCTGAGAGACTTGTTCTGTGTTATACATTGAATATATATTAGATGCATGTTTTCAATTGCAAAAAAATGTACTGAAATAAGGATGGATATCATACAATGATGGACTAAAAATATTTGATAATTCTGTATAGGAACAAAAATTGACTTGAAATAGAATTTCCTATTTCATTAAATCATTTTCATGTACAATTGTTATGAAGATTTAAATTTAATTACTTTATTTTTGACTTTTATTACTTTAACTACGTAATAGAGACTCGTAAACTTATGATCATGTAACATTTTGAGAATCACTCATGGATTAATCATAAGGATCGTTTAAAAATGTTTTTTAACTGTAAAATCCCGAATCAAAGTGAAAACTTGATCCTAATTTATGACTTGATATAGAAGCATTTTCCCTTTAGTCTTCAAATAAATTTTAGAATATATAGATGTCTGTCCTTTAAACTTTCAGTATTGTTTTACTTCGGAATAAGGTCGCTCTTTCTTCTCTTTTTGCCCCCCCCCCTCTCCCTCTCGTCTTTTAAAACCGTTCTATATTTTCTTCTTTTCAGTTTATTTTCCTAAAAGGGTACGTGATGGGATTTTCGCTAAGTTTTCTTTTTTTTCCTTGCTTCTTTAGTGTTATTTGGAGATTTTTATGACGGAACGGTCTCTTTTTTTGGCTTCTAGTGTGAACAATGTAAAGGATTTAAAGAGATTACAAGTTTCAAAAGTTTCAAAATAGAAAATGGACAATATTTATAATAATTTTAATCCTGAAAATTTCATGCATTGTTTCAAAATCAAACGAAAATAATACGTTTTTTTTATATTTTTATATCCCGCTGATGTAATATTTATTCCAATTAATAAATGATTCTTCAAAAGGCATTAATTATTTACTTAAAACTTGAGGTTATTGTTTTCTATTACTTTTTTTAAAATTAATTGTTTGTTATAATTATTCCATGGGAATTATTTGAATAATTCCTCAAATACATATGTGTGGAGAAATATATTATTTCCAGTGAAAATAAACAAATCTTATGTATTAATTAGTATTTATTTATAAGGAGGAATTAGTGAAGGAACTCCCATTTTTAAAATTAATGTCATGCCAGGAATTCACGACAAAATATAAGAATGCTTTATGACCATAATGATGATGAATTTACTTTTTACATTTTTAATAGCCAAAATATTTCCTTTGCAAGATAAATTAGATAAAAAGTTATTTTTATAATATTTCCTCCCTAAGACACCAGTGTACTCTATTCTACATTATAGAATAGTAGACAGTAAATATTCACCTAATTAAAAAGAATTTTAACAACAAAAATCACATGTATAGGATAAACAATTTCAATTTTAATGCATTCTTTTTTTTTTCTTAATGTTCGAGTTCAATTTACTTTTTTTTTTTATTCACCTTTAAACTTTTTGCTAAGCATTTCGACCAAAAATATATATAAAAATTCTTAGTTCTATACTTCTGACTACTCCTGCCCAGCAAAAGACACTTTTCCGAAGTTGTTCTGTAATAATTTTAGTACATGAACAACGGTTCATGTTTATTCTGACCCTAAGTTACTCATCCATTCACTTTGTATTAGCATCTAAGTTCTCAATCAACTATCTGAGCTCTCAATCAATCTAAAGTAAATATTAGCACTTCATAATTAGAATTTACGTGAAAAGTTAATTGGACATTAAGCTATTGGTATCTTCTCAAAGAGATATTATAGTGAATCAATAAAGAAGCATAATATATTTTTGCGCAGTTGCCTTTAAGAGACACTTTAAGTGTGCATGTAAAGTAGACTTTGAGAGTTATCTAATAACGTAATGCTTACAAACGATAATTTTATTGTTGATAGCAAGAATATTTAATATTAAACAGTTTCATGCACAGTATTTTCATGCAGAATTTCTGGACAATTTATATTTGTTAATAATAATGCAGTAAAATGCATTCTGTATTAAAAATCTGAAACAGACTTCGATATTTATTTGAAATATTGATAAAAAAAACTCATCAAGTATTAGCTAAAAATAATTAAAATGAATCATGCAGTAGAAAAATTGCATAATATAAGGTCAATCAATAAAAAATTATATTAATGATGAATAGGAGTTAAGAATATCAGTATCTTACTCTTTTATTTTTTTACATATCTCTTGATTAATTATTTCTTTTTATCTTAAGTTGTAAATCAATAAAAAAAAATAAATAAACAACAGTGGCTTTATTAATTCTTTTATGAGCAGTTTTTCTTCTTTCCATATTTTGTTTGTTTCGGTAAAAAAAAATATAAAAAATTCGATTAATCTTCTTTTTCCATTTTTAGTCACAAAGTCGAAAGAAGGTCACTCTGTTCCTTATTTATTCATTGGAGACTTAAATAATACTACTAGTGAGGGCCTGGTCATGCGAGAAATCAATTATTCTGCGATGCATCAATGGTAAAGCCCGCAATTTGTCACCGGAGCAATACGGACTGTCAATGACCTGCCTCGTTAGGCGTTTTGTCACCGTATACAATTGATTTTGCATCTAAGAGAGGAAAGATGCTTATTTAGACATTAAAGGATAACAACGTTATTTATGTAAACTGAACGAAAAGAAATTAAATCAGATTTCCTATAAGGATATTTGATCCTGCTTTGTCAAATGAGCGTTGTACTGATAAAACACAGTGAGATATTTCCGTAAATCCCTTCTTGTGGACAAATGCGCAAATAGTACAGGGAACTCCTACTGGAACTTTTGCACGTGGAACTTTTTTTTCCTCTAAAGAGGAGAAATATCTCGTACTACTAATATCTCGTACTTCGGATAGCGATGTTATTTAGGTAAACTGAAAGAAAAGAAATTAAATCAAATTTTCTACATGGCAATTTGATTCTGCTTTGTCAAATGAGCGTGGCACTGAAATAACACAACGGGATATTTCCGTACATCCATTCTTCTAGAAGACAAATATGTAAAGGGCACCTATGAGAAATATGTTCTGTGCAGGTAGTTTTTGAATCTCATACTTTTAAATCAATGTCGGATGATGATAATTATAGCACATAATTGGTTAAAAGTGATAGCCTTGTGTAAGGTATCAAAATTTGACGCTAAAGAGAGTAGTTTTGAATCATGTTACTAATGAATATCATTGTGCGGAATTATGAAGTTGTTATATATTAAATTTAATGGATTCCTGTTGTCTTTATCTGGGACGGAAGGTAAGTCAGGCATTGTGTTTCGAAAATAAACGTCATTCACTAAAGTCGGTTGGGTTTTCTTTAATGGGATGTAAATGCATAAGAATGCACTTTATGAGATCAAATCATTATTAGTATAACTATCATTGTCTGAATGTTTGCAGGATGTCAGACCCATAATAGTCAAAATAGGTTCTTTTCACTGAGCTTAATGATTTTCCGATATTTCAAAACGATGTTTCAGAAGTTAAGCCAAAATTAGAATCAGTTTGAGGTAACCAAATAATTTAACTACTTAACGGAAGAATATGGTACGGTAATTCAACTGATATTCGTGAAGCTAAATGCTAACCTAATTATTTATTGACAAACACCAAACCTTACGATGGTGGACAAATGATACTCTTCTTTGAGACGTTGTGTAATTCACAACAATATCTCTCTTATGAAACTGCATTATATATTAAATCTAGAAAATGCAGTCCCTTTCAGTACTTGTACATTTTTATAAGAAATATTGCGAAGTGAACGTTGTTTCGTTGGGTGAAGTAGTTAAGACAATACAATAATATCAATTACAAAATGCATAACTTACAGTAAGAGTGAACATCACGACTTCTCTTGATGCATCTTTCATCAGAGTTTTACGTAACATCATATGGTGATTATGAATTTAAGTCAATATAATGTTAAAAAAAAACCATAATTTCATAAGATGTTTCAGGGATTACTACATCTGACTCATTGGCCAATAATCTCACGTCCTTGTCATAGCCTATTAGTAAAATTCTAATGTAAGTATGATTTATCTTTAAAATGTAAAAAAAATATTTATTTCACCTCCATACACTTCAAAAGAGTTCCCCCTTTTTCAGTCACCATTAAGAAATTGAATCGTAAAGTCTAAATAAATAAGTCTAGCTCAAGCTTTATTAATTATAATAGGGCTTTATTCCTCTTAGTTTTGACTAACGTCGCACGAGAAATTTTTGACGAACTTTTGAAGTCGGAACACTTAACACCATATTCTAATAAGGATGATTTTTAATTGATTGTTTATTGTCATCACTCTTAGAAACAAGTGTTATTTATAACGGATCTCGTAATTCTGAACCTCAGTCAAGTGAAGAAAGTGACACCTGAGATGGCACTTCCCTCTACAAGATCCACATCTTGCCAACAAGAGGACTTGGAACTTCTATAAATTTAACATGCATCAGCCCGATTACACGGCAGATTTTTAGTAGTAATCTGGAACGAGCGTACGATTCGATGGAAAGAACGCCGGCCACGAGTTCGAGACCATGACCAATTGGTTACCGACGCCATTCAAAGGAGGAGCACAACCTCTAATTATATTGTGCCAATTGGGAAATATGTTAAACTTCATGTAGAGCTTACAATATCACTACAACCAGAAATTTTCTTGCAATAGCTGCAACGTATTAAATTTTTTTTCTTAAATACTATTTAGAACAGAAATCAGAAAAAAAGTTTTGTTTTTAATTAGTTTTTGAATATTGTATATATAAGTGTGTGAGAGAGAGACTGTGTGTGTGTATTATTTGATACTTTTGTGTAATCAAACAAAACTTTAATCAAAAGCAAGTTAGGAAATAATTTCAAGAATTAAAACAATATGTAATAAGCACACACACATCACATGAACATTCATACAAATATATATAATACTGCTGCTGTGTACATAACATTAGTATTTAAGTTAAAAAAATATATATGTGCTTGTATATATATATATATATATACATATAAATCATTCAATTAAAACATTTTTATGTCAAGTTTCTTAATAATTTTATTACATATACTATGTACTTATCATTAGTACTAATGATATATAATACTGTTGATATGTACATAACATTAGTATTACATATCATTTGTATTTAAGTTAAAATAAATATGATTCTGCAAGCTCTGGGGGAATAAAATGTGTTATTTGATCCAAAATGCATATTTTAGTATAAATTTCAAATAAAAATAAAATAGAGGCAGTAATCTTTTCTCACTATTACATTTTTCAAAGTATCAGTAGAGTAATATATTAGAAACTTTTCGCTGGGATATATCAGCTTAGGCGAAAACACAAATCAATAGGAATTAACAGTAACTTAAGAACGACAAAATGAAAATATATTGTGGATTATCACAGAATTCTTTTTCTGCAGAATAAATTTTCCTTTTATGGTCAGAAACTTATAAAGGACTAACAGAAATGACTTGGATAAAAGTGCTTAACATAATTTAACGATGCATACCCACACCACATAATTGGAGTAACTGACAAATCACCTCGTGACAATCTCTTTGCAAAGACTATTAGTTATATGTGACATTTCTGTATTTATTTGTCTTATAGATAGAAAGAATGAGATGAGGATAAAGTGAGATTAAATAAATTGCAGTACCTAATAGCTATCCAAATGGTGTTTATTTCCAGGAAAACATTTACTTGTAAGCATATATATTATGTAACAATGTTACGTATGATTCAATGATAATTAGAAGAAGGAATTTGTAATTTAGATAATAATCTAAAAATATATAAGAAACGAGTTAATTTGCTGATCTCTTATGATAATTAGTAAGAAAAATGGAGCTAAACACATGAAAAAATAACTCGCTGTCATTTTTGAGTAATTGCTTGAGATTTCAGAAAACTTTAAGACTAATATATCATTAACAAGATTTTTAGTTTCCAAAATCACTTGGAATCAAATATTCATTGCTTTTGTACATATTTCAGAAATATTTAAATATATAATTCTTTTTTTACGTGGTAGGGAATCATTTGTGATAAAATATTTAAGGAATTGCTTCTAAATTTAACGATCTTGAGATGTTAAGAATGTTTTAATGCCTCAAAAATAGGATTTATCAAAAAATTTATTAGAATATGATACTTAAATAAAAAAAAATTCAATAGTGCTTTTTATTTAAATATTCTTTAAGATAATTTAGTAAATAAATTTTTGAAACTGATGGGTTGTTTTTCATAGTTAATTTACTTATGATTTGAATGTATATGTTTAAATGTACGTCATTTATTTTCCGAATATTAGTATGCATTTACATGCAATTTAGGAATTGTAAATGTAAAATGCAATAGTGAGTGTTCTTTTATCATAAAAAGATAATTCGATATTGTGCTTTATGTAATCTTAACTCAAAATAAAATTGAAAATTTTAAGTAATTATAGATAATTACAACTTGCTTTTTTTAATTTTATTTATTTATTTATTTGATTTTTTTTTTTTTTTTTAATTTTTTTTTAAATTTTTTTCTTCTATTTTTTATTTAAATAACTTTCAATTTAAAATATTTCTTAGTCTAAAATTTATGTAAATATATTATGATTTTCTTTCATGTAAAACTTTTTAGTGTTACCTTGACACTGAAACTGAATTTTAATTTCATTAAATAGAGAGCTTACCTTCAGTTTTTGCAAGCCATTTTATACGCAGCATCATTATCGTCGTTAAATGGGACATTGTTCTGTAACGACGCATTTGAACCCTTGATTGCACCTATCAAGCAATTTTTAAGAGAATGAGTTTCAACCCTTTGTTTTCTAATGATACAGTGGCGCTTCTACATTGTATTCTTGGCAAAGAAAAGTTGTTGAAAGTGCTTAACTAATAAAGAAACAAAATTGTGTGTTAATTGTTGAGTAAGCGAGAATCTATGTGACGTGCTGCTTACACTTAGTAGCAGCACTTGTCTCCTTTCTCTGTCCGTTTTCGCATTTAGACTCATTTATTTTTCCACAACTCTCCAGTATTAATCGAAAAACTCATAATGTTATATTAGTATCCAATTATACTGATTGTTATATATATTGCTTATTACTTAGAAAGTAGATTTAGAGTTCAATAGAAAAATTAAGGTTTTTTTTTTTATTACAAACAGTTATTCTTGAAAATTGAAATCCTAATTATTAAGAAAATTTGTTAAAAAGTTCATGTTTAAGAAGTTAAAACGTAAATGGCTGGGTGAAATTTAGTGAACAGCTTCGGAAGCTATTCGAAGCAATTTTCGTCAAATATTAACTTAAGACATTAGGAATAATAATCAAGTAAAAAATGTTCCAACATGCATACAATTTTAGAGGTTGAAAACGCATATTTATAAATATATATTACACGCTTTTATTAAAATTTAGAAATATAATGAAAATACGCAATTTTTCTTCTTAATATATAATATTAATTATAATTAATGCCATTAAAGTACAGTAAGAGAAATATGGAACAGATTACAGAATATAATGTTTCAAACCAGAACAAAGCTGGTAATAAAATGGTTAGTAGGTAATCGGATCGAAATATGTTACTGAATGTTATACTATCAATATTATAGTTAAGCTAAAATGTTATGTTAGTAATGAAAAAAATATTTTTTGTTCGAAATTTTTTTTCCGAGGTTGGATTGTATTCATTGAAATTCAGTGATGACAGCCTTAATCGAGAAAATGTATAACAACAAAACACGCCATAAGATGAAGTAGATTACAAACGAATATATAATTAGCTTAACAGGATTTAAAAAAAACTGTTTTTAAAGGTCTGTTAGGCAGACATGTTAAAAAATTTTAATAAATGTAGACTTTAATTATTATGTAACAATTTTTTTGTACCAGGAACTCACAAAAAGGAAATAAAATTTGAATGAATCATTATTTTTTTTCAAAATCGTATTTACAACTATCGTCTTAAAAAGGCATGGAAAAAAATAAGTCTCTATTGGTGTTAAGGAAGCAGAATTTAATTAAAAATAACGAAGCAACTACTACTATATCTATGACTACCCTAACTTTAGATTCGGCGTATAGTTATCAACGTCAACTGTTTTAGAATATAATTATAATAACTTTTTCACGTAGGCTGTATTCAAATTATCTCTCCTTTGATCTTTGCCTGTAATCTAACCCGCTATCCTTCCATTAGACTGTTTAAAGATAATGCTTATAAAGGAAAATTAGCAGGTGTACTTCCTGACATTCGCAAAAACGCCGAAAAAAAAACTTTGGTTCTCTGGAAAAAGAGAAATCGTTAAAAAGAATAAAATTAAGCACATACACACACAAAAATTTTAAAAAAATAAATGTAAGAACAAACTTCATAAGTTATCCTCGTACTTTTCTTATTTTTATATTTTTTTTTTAAGTTCCTTCCGATCAAATAATTACTTCATAGGCAATTGCTTGAAAAAACCGTCTTTCCCCTCTTACATTTTTCATCCCAAAATTTTATTTCATTATTTTATATAAAAGTAATGGTTCCATTAGAAATTTTATTAAACTCAAATTTGTACTAGATTTTGCATATCATATTTGATTACTTTTCCGATTTCATATCACACCGAATCCAAAAATGGACATAAAGAACACATAAAATCTATCGAGTTTAAAATTTTTTACTTTGACTTGGTTATAAAAATTCTCAAGATCCCATTTCAGATACACTTTCATTCTGAATTGATTAAATTGGGGAAATATAATCGATTCTATACTTCATTCAATCAATTTATTGATCTAATATAACTAATTTAAAAGAAAAAGAAAACTAACTCTTACTATTTTAAGTTACTTTCTAATAAAACACAATACGTTGAAATGAAGAATTCCTAAAAGAGAGAGGGAAATCAATAAAAACGGATTAATAATTATAAATTCAGCATTTTAATACCATAGTATTGCATCTTTCATCTAATTTTTTATTGTTGGTATTCACTGATTGAATCAAAAATGAAAGGAAGAATCTATGCACAATCTTTAACAAACTATGCTGAGAATAAAATATCGCCCATGTCCCATGTGGAATATATAAAGTGGGTTAATCTGAGCTCAGTGTTGTAAACATGAAATATGTACAAGAGCAACTTTTATATATCTCTGTTTTTCAGGAGATACATTGTTTAATATCTGTTTCAGAACCCAAAAATGTAGTGCGTATGTAACAAAAAGCATCTGGTGTCATCTAACTGCTAAAAGGGGGTTCAGCAGTGCCGGTTTCATTCTTCATTGAATATTTTCAATTTTTTTTCTTTGGTTGCGAAGTTTTTAATAGAGCGTCGTAAAATTATTTTACCAAATTGTTTACCATAAGCATCGTAAGACTCGTTTTTTTTTCTCCCCCCAAAATCGGCAAATATAAAGGTTAAGGATCATTACATTCTTACGAATACTTTGTTTAAGTTCTTCTCTAAATCTCTATTCTTAAAATTATAACATAACGAGTATGCCACAAATATTCTTGAAAGTAAAAAAAACAGCAAGAGAGAATAGCTAAAATTAAATAATTTTTGCACCAATAATTCTCATATTCATCCATAAAATCACCCGCGAAATTGAGCATCATAAACGTAAGCCGTTAAATCAAGGAAATTAGTCGTTAAAATGAAGACTGTAGATTTCAGAGTTCATTGCTCTTAAAACTGGATATAATCATTAAATCCAGAAGATCCTTCAATGGGGAATCATTAATTCTATGTGCTAGCAGTCTTTTTTCCCAGAGGAGCATGAAAAAACATATTGAGTTATAACGTTTTTCCTCCTTAATTTTAGATAAAACGTGTCTATGAATATATAATATTTTGTCAAACGTTGAGCTTTAATCTTTATTTTAGCTTTCTCATTACAATAAAAATTATTTTTATAAAATGTAAATTACATTTACACACATTATACAATCAAGGTTGATTAATTGATTTGTCTTATTACCGTCGCACTATAAGCAACACGAGGAATATTAGCGACTGACCTCATAATTTTGAACATCGGTCAAGTGACGAGGCTGATACCTGAGCTGGCACCTGACTCTTCTAGCTTCCACACCCCGCCAATGGGAAGAATTTTGAGCCTCGACAAATCTAACATGTATCAGCCCTGGATACACGGTGGTTTTTTTACTAGCATCAAGGCTCGAAAGTACGACTCGACGAAAACCACCGGCAGCGATTCCGCGACCGTAACCACTAAGCTACCCGGCGTTACAATGAAGGAGCTCAAAAAAATATTAAATTTACTAGTAAATTTTTTCCCCAAAAGTATCATACCGAATTTATTGGATAGAGTAAATTGATATTTATATTAACCCATTAGCTGCCATGATCCCCATTTGGGGATTTCGGAATTTTACGTACACCACTATGCGCCAAAAATATATTTGGTACGCCTGACAGTTTAGTTTCATTCTATTTATATCATTCTATATTGTGTGTATTAGAAAGCGCATATTCTGTACTTTGTTTCTTTACAACAAGCGAACAAATTTGAAATTCGTCTGTAAGTTGAATGGAACAGAACCGTCATATTTGAAGCATTATATTTTGGGTTTGGTTTTTATATTGTAATGAAACAATGCAGATAAATTTGTAATTGAGATGCTATAGTAACGATCTGTTACTCAGTCTTTAGTTTTTGTTGAAATGATTTTATTGTTCATTTTATAACTATACTCATTTTCAAAAATATCAAATATTTTCAAAACAAAACGTAATTTGAATATAATTATACTATTACACAACGATTTGTACATATATATAACTTATCCGTCCAAAAATATTTTAAAAAATTTAGCAGTTAATAGGTTAATAAAAAGTATATATTATAAGAAGTATTTTACACTTACATATATTTATTTATAAATTTACTATTCTCATACTCAATATTTGATATTGAATCACTAACTCTTGTTGAGGTATAATTTTCTCAATAATTTGATAGGACAGCAAATTTAGAATGATTGTTTATTTGTTCAATAATTGAACATAATCAGCAATTAAATCTATATAATTGTGTATTTGATAAATAATTGAGCACAATCCAATAAATAAAATTAAACATATTCTCAATTGATCGAATGTTAGTTAAATGTAGAATATGTATTCCAAGTTATTAGATTAATTGATATGTTGTGTTGTGACTTATTCCAAGTTGTCTAATCCGAGACTAGACTAAAACGGAGAGACTAAAATTCTTCCAGAAATCATAGTGCAGAGTTGAATGGCTTATGGCTCATGAAACACATATTACATGCTTTCAACATCTTCAATATTAAATCAGACATGAATTCGGAACTCCGTTAAAACATTTGAATTACCATAATATGGAAATTTTGTAACTGTAAATTGTTATGAAAATAACTATTAATGATGAAAATAATTTAGAGAATTTTAAGTAATTAATAATGAACAGAATTTTGATTCAAGCTTATAGTATCTTCTAATTATTATTAACTATTTTAGAATTAAATAAATGATATTTCCTGTAATAATGAACTTCAAATGTGGATTGCTTAAAATAAAAGTAATTAATGCAGCACTAGTTTCAGATGGAAATCATAGATAATTTCTTAAAATTAAAATCATAACAAATTAAAATAACTGAATTAAGCATGAAACGTACTTTCGCCCTATTTTATTCATAATATGGGTTTTTGAAGATTAAGAGTCACATCACCGAGAATAGGTGTTACAATGTTATTTTTGTGGAGTATATATATGTACGCAAAAACCTTCAACTTATTTTTACTCCACTTTAACTTTAAAAAATAAAGATGGAACCGCTAATGCTCTTACTGAAATTAAAAATAAAGGGAAATGCTATCATGAAATACTTGGGAAAGTAGGAATATATATAAACCATAAATTAGTCAAAACATTGTTGGCAAAAAAAAATGACAATGCTTTGGACTATAAAAGTCTTAAGAAATTTTACATGAATTAATAATATAAAAACAGATTATGCAAACCTAGAAATTAATAGAGATAGTATAAGTGCTGAATCGAAGTGATAATTATTTTATTCTTGAATTCTTGTTTGCATTAGAGACATCGGCTGATATTTCATACTCATAATTTCCACAGTGTTTCATTAGATTATGTTTAACAGCAGCATATAATTGATTGTATTTGAGATGGCATTCAGATTAGTTCAGTTTCTAACAATTGACTGTTGGGGAATTAAATGTTTCTTTACTCTAGAAAGACTACTGCAATATTGACTAAAATGTACAATAAATATCTAAATTAAGAAAGAGTATTCTAATTTAATCATGATAGTTTTAGACATACGTTTGTTTTTCAAAAGTAAAAAGAAATCACATTGAAGGAAAAAATATGTTTTCCTAAAATTTTGTAAGAAAATATACATCGGTTTCCGAAAATAAGGAAAAATTAGAAAAAATTATGATTGTGTAATTTCTAACTTTGGAAATATATTTAATTTGATATATATTTTAACCAAACAGTATTTCACAAATTAGGCACAAAACAAAATTCGTATACTTGTTTTCTTACTTAAAAATACACAAAAAAACATTCCAAAAAACATAGTATTTTAGTTAATTTTGGGACCAGTTTCTATATGAGTTTGATCTCCTCCAACATCAGGTAAAGGCTCAGCAACAGCATTCCGTTTCAAAAGGATAGAATTAATTAACTCAATAGGCTGCAAAACAAGACCCTGAAAATTCTCAAACGGTGCATTAAGTGGCATACGTCTCAAAACTCTCCCAAGTTCGGAGAATATACTGGTCAGCCCATTCGTATAATAAGCTCCTCATGAAGGTGATTCTGCACCAACCGAGCTCTATATGGCTTAGTTTTATCATCTTATAGAATGAAGAAATTATCCACAGCACCTGAGTAAGGTAAGCAATTGGATCAAAATGCCGTCTCTATATGACTACGTATTAACAGTACCTCTTCGGGCGATATACAGATGACTTCTGCCACCCAATGAGATGTTTGATTTGTTTTCACACATAAGCTACACGTACTAAATTTGTCCCTTTAGGGATATGGCGGTGATATAATAGAAATTTTCCAGCTCCAGGCAGACTATTTATCTGTTTGAGACTTTGAAATTAAAATCTGGATCTCTCAAAGAGGAGTACAGACCTTAATTGACTTGCATTCCGATTGACATGTCTAATTAAGCGTTTCATTTCGGTGGCATGATGTGAGGAATATAACACTTTCTGCACTTAGTTTATCTTAATAATAGCCTTTCCATTACTGCAAAAAAATGACCTGAGGTTTGTTGGTGCAGTAATTCTATTTCTCTTTGCAGTTAGCAGCAAAGCGGGCCTTTGAGGCACAAGTAGCTTCTGGTCTTCCTCAGCTTTACCTTCTAGGGGTTGATTATGTTCTCTGAAATACATCCCACAGTTAATGAATAACACAGAGAGCGAAAGGCTCACATTTAAACATATAGTTACATAAAATATTTCTAACTTCTATTCTTCCAATGACACACCATTGTAATTCATTAGATAAATTATGCCGATTATTCATATAAAAATGACGAACTTTCATTGCACAGTTTATCTGCAAAACCTGCAGACGCTTTTAAAATTCATTTTCTTACTTATGTTTAAAAAAAAGGGGGGGGGGAAAGAAATTTTAAAATAGAATGAAAAAATTTATAATTATTACGTTTTGATTGCTCTAAATAAAATTCGAAGGAAATTCTGCATTCTGACAAATTCTTTTCAATTTATACAAATTAATACAAATATCTTGCAAATTATTCGCAAGTCCAATATTACGTAAAATATGATTATAAATTACACTTGTAAAAATATTTATGCTTAATGAACTCCCTCATACGGGTACTTTATGTATTACAAAACAAAAGAATCTCTTTCATTGTTTTTATTACTAAAATTTTATTACGTTCTATTTTAAAAATATCTAAATATTCAGCTTCATTTACATTAATATTAGTTTGGAAATAAATCAGTATACTTTGCACACGAATATAAGAAAGGTATAATATCTTTATAATATTATAGAATTTAAAGAAAGTAATATCATCAATATATCTAAACATTTTAAAACTATTAAAATAAAAAAAATTATCATTAAATATTGGCTAAATTACTACTAGTAAGCCAACTTTGTGGTACAGCTTTAATCTGTTTATGCGAGTCTTATTTTTTTTTTTTTAAAAAAACACATAAATTTCATTTAATTCTAATACAAATAAGTAATTAAATTTTTCACATGTAATAACCTTATTATAATTAAATTTCTTGTAAATATCTTTTAGAACTTTCATAAGATTATCTGTGTCAATAGATTGAAAAAGCTTTCGAAATCATAGCTATATATAGAGAGAGGGAATATATTTTTTTATTATTATATTTGACAATATCAGTCTTGTTTTTAAGAAAAGCAATACTCTTTAACTTATCAAAAATATTTTATACTGTTAAATCTGTCGGGGCCCAAAGTCCTCTCGTTGGCGTGGTGTGGAAGTTAGGAGAGGGGTGCCAGCTCAGGTGTCGTCCTCGTCACTTGACCGAGGTTCAAAACTACGAAGTCCATCGCCAATAGTCCTCGTGTTGCTTCTAGTGCGACGTTAATAAAAACTAAATTAATATTTATATAACTTTTGGTAGTTTTTGCTTGCAAGAAATACGTATTCGAAAGATTAGTAACATTTTAAAATTTAATAGGATTCTTATGAGATTTTGGTGTTAAAAATAGGAGGTAATTTAACATTTATTAACAGTTGATCTCTTCTCTTAAGGAGTTATTATTCTCAAGATTATTATTATTTAAATTAATGTAGAATTTCTTGCAAATAATTATTAAGTACTTCGTCTACGTAAGTATTAATAAATCTGTTCAGGAGATTAATATTCGCTTTCTTTAAATCTTTCAAATGATTATCCACTTTTTTTTTATTAATATCTGTTTTATTGAAGACCAATTTTTTTTTTAATATCGTAGTTAATACAATCTTTTTACTGTTTAAAAGCTTCTAAAGGTAGACCATAGGTAATTGCTAATTTAGTAATTAAACTCTCAATATCTAAGCTAATTTTTATCTTAAAATAAAAATTATTTTTAAAATTCAATCTGAAATTAGTACCACATGATTCATAATATTTCTTAATATTTTATCCTCGATAATATCCAAATATTTCTTATTAGTATACTCTTTGTAATCATCTCACATACCTATGCTCTTATCTTTCAAATTTATGTTATTATTATAGTTAAAATTATTGTTTGTTTTTGCAAATAATATTCTATATCTTTGACAGATTGCATTACTTTCCACTTCCTGTTTAATATCCGTCTGCGCATTTGGTGGAAGCTTCACATTATGTTTCTAGTTTCTGTAGTAAGCTTCTCATGTAAATGTTTTTATTATTTTATTTAATCGGCTGCTTAATTCTACACATTTATCTCTTTCTTTATTTATTAGATATATCTTGCATATATCTTTCTGCCTACATACGTATTTAATTTTTCTTTTTTTTTTTTCCTTAAAATTTTGAAATTAATGTTATACCACTTCGCGCGTTTCGTAACTGTTATCTGTTTGGAAATGTTTGTGTGTGTGGCCAGTAAAATGAGTTAAA
Organism: Nephila pilipes; assembly: GCA_019974015.1. Classification (NCBI taxonomy): domain Eukaryota; kingdom Metazoa; phylum Arthropoda; class Arachnida; order Araneae; family Nephilidae; genus Nephila; species Nephila pilipes. Next base: position 180,676 of record BMAW01061953.1, read on the forward strand.
CAAAAGATACCTGTCTTCGCGCAGATACAAAATTTCAAAATGTTACATCTCATTTCCTTTATGGTTTTTCTTTCTATTTATCACTGATTTTTCTATTTTTGGTTTGCATTTATTTCATGATTTTCCTTTTCTTTTCTTGCCATCATTTATAGGAGTTATTTAGCCTTTTTATGTTTTGTAAATTTGTATTATTTCTTTTGTATTTATGTAATTACACAAATAAATCGAATGTTTCTTTTCTATTTAATTTTTCCTATCATCTGAAACTTTTTAAGTATGTTTTCTTTTTGTAAACATTAATTATTTTTCATTCTGTCTTAACATTTGCTTCTCTACTATGTTTTTCATTGATCTCTTTTTCCTTATATTTATTGAATTAATGTTAAGCAATAACATGGTTGTATTCGTCTTTAATTGATTGATAGTATCGTTGTATGATTTTATGTAATTGGCACACATTGTAATGGATTTTATATAGTTTGCTTGTGTGTATGTAATTAGGCATGCAAAAATAATTTTAATGTTAGCTTTCTATTTAATTTTTTCTATCATCAAATTTTTTTTTAAGTATTTTTCCTTTTTGTAATTATTAATTATTTTTCATGCTGTCTTAATATTTACCTCAATATTATTTAAATAGATTCATTTAACCTAATATTTCTTTATATTTATTGAATTTCTATTTTTTATATGTCAAGCAATAATCTGGGTATATTTGCACTATTATTGTATGATTTTATTTCGGAATTTGGAAATGACATTATAAATATTATCGTATTATAAATGTTATAGTTCATTTTCTCTTTATTATTTTCTCTGGTTTATTTCTCCCATTTGCTTACAATTTTTTTTTATCTAGCCCAGTTTTGTACTTTTGTATATTTTGTGTTTTATCCTTTTGGTTTTTTTTCCTCTGGTTTTTATTTAGTTAGATTTTCTTTCTTATTAGTTTGGTTACATAACTATCTGTTTTCCTACCTTTTGCTTTTTTAAAAATATACGTTCATTATGTATGTATATATATATATATATATATATATAAATGAAATTCTCATTACAAGTAGATAAAATTGAATAAATGTTAAAAGTTTTAAAGGAGCTAAATAATAACTTAATCTATGCAGATAATTAACTAAAGTAAAAAACTATTGAATAGAAAATGTTACATTGTCAAATGTTTGATTCAGTTATTTAACATTAAAAGACTCATTTTTTAAGTCTTCTTTAACTCAGAACCAATTAAGAAGAATATTATGAAAAACATATTATTAAAAATCACTTTGGTGTAAAATATTGCATCCTGGATGAGAAACTCTCTCGGAAGTTAATCAAATGTATTAATCAAGTTAATTAATTCCTCAACTAATATTATAATTTAGATTTCCCATTGACCTATCATCAGTATTATCAATTTTAACTAGCTAAGATGACAATTGGAAAAATCTTTTAAGGTGTCTCTTTTTTCTGTTTTCGTTTGAAGACTACTCATAATAACATTTTATTTGTTTGACATGAGTATTTAAAATTTCCTTAATTTAATTATAAATTAGTTTAAAAATGTTCGTGAAACGTTTATGTATTATACTTATTAAAAATCACAAAAACTTTGCAGTTAATAAAACTATGATTCACTATAATTATGAATTTGCGACTTCCTTCTTGCTTAAATAAAAACGAGTGTGAAGAAACCATATGAAAAAAAAATTATTGCTATTATTATTAATAATGTACAATAGTTTTATGCTCTTTACTAAATTGAATTTAAGTACCAATAGGTAGTAGAAAAAATAATGGATACACTTGGAATCTGAATTGATTTTTTAATGAAATGGTGTTTGCCCATAATGGGCATCACAGACAGTAACCATTTGAACATGACGTAGTTGTATATAGATTTTTCCATAAGATATCAATATTTCGTACCATTTTGTATTGAAATACATCCCACTCCAATTATGCCAGTAATTAAGTTAAAGAATATCATCTTCTCAATTGTCTTTTAAAAAATTCCATAAAGGTTAAATAATGTTAAGGCCTGGTGATTAAAGGCACTAAAGCAATTATTTCACTATATCCTCCCATTTGCTAAACCGACTCGAGATGCACTTTGCTATATAAATGGAAGCATTATCCCTCTGAAACATGGAGCAACAAACAGGAAAGATTGTCTTCACCATGGAAACGATTTGGGGTACGTTCAAATATATCTGGGCCATTACCCGACCCTTCATTACAATTGGTCTTCAAGAATGCCAACAAATAACACCTCATACCATTAAAGATTCACCATGCTTTGCAGTTGGAAGCAACCAGGCAGGATGGAATGTTTCTGAGGAACAACGCCGAACATTAACTTTGTGGAGAGAAAGTGAAAGACGATTCGTTAGATTGAATTACGTCTTTGCAGTAATCAAAATCCCAGTTTTGATGTTTTCTGCAATACTGTATGTGGGCGTTTTTAAGGGGAGGGGGCTTTAAAGTCAGTAATGGAAGGTTTTAGCTTCACATGGCCATAAAAATTCAATATGTGAAATTCCCGTCAAAGATTTTTATTGAAGTTGTAATCCTTTGTGACGAATTCCTTTTTCGTTTTCAACTACTATGTTTAAAAGCAATGCGTTTTTTTCTTAATACTTGGTAATAATTTTAAAATGATCTATAAGGTAGTACTTTTAATTCATATTTTTAATTCTGATCTATTTAGTCATAACTTTAATCTGGTGATTTGCCACACTTACAATTTCGGCTGATTAAGACACTAAAATGCCTTGTAGACGAAGCCAATAATCATACCATTCTGCACATCACTGAGATCTCTGGTGTCTTAAAATAACATTACACAACTGGTGTCTTATCTGTAATTGTACCACTTTATAACAAATAGTTGACTTCCAACCCTAATTTTATCTATAGCAAACAGCAATGCCTACGTCAATCTAAAAAATTTCAAGGAAGCTTCTTTTACGCTTCTTTGGCAGGTGTTTCCATCATTTTGTCTATATCTCTCATTTTACAGTACTTAAATAAGTATCTTATTTATTTTCCATTTTTATTGGTTCATTTTTCAATTAATTTCTAATCACATTGTTATGTTCCTCTTAGAAGTTTTATGACTAATGACAAACAAATTATACATTTTAGTGTATTAATTTTAAATCTAAAATAGAGCTGCTTTCTAAATTGAATTTTTAGTAATAAATTCGAGGGGGGGAAACTTCTACAACTTTGCGAAGCGTAACTAATTGAACAAATTCTTTTAATCTAAATTTATTTTCCTTTAAATCATATAAAGCCGATTGCTTTATTCTCTTGTATAAAAAGGAACAGATAAATATAATAACATATTAGATGCTTACGAGAAAAATAAAATGCCTTATCCGTAAAGTATTTTCTAAATATTTTTTATCATCTCACGGCCTCATTGTTTACATCATGAAGGTTTTTTTTTTAAATTCACAATGGGTGACTGTAAAGTTCAATTGTTATGGTTATCAATTGATGTTTTATGACTCATAAAACATAACAATATTTGCCGTTAATATTAAATCGAACTCTAATTTTAAGTTACTCGATACTGCATCAGCTTAACAACGAAGAATTAATCTCTTTTTCCAATGTCATAAATTCGTCTTTCATTACTCTTTTTTCTAAAATATATCTATCACGAGAGCTTTCGTGCGTACAATGACGAAATAATCAGAAAACTACAGTATGGACCCGGAGGATAGTACCCTGAAAAATAGTGTACAGTATCATAAAATCGATTTCCATGTTCAAACTGCTAGTTAAAGGTGATATTGATTTCAAAATAAAGCCCTAGAACACAGAAAGCGTCACTAATCGTTTGCAAATTCCAAAAACAATTGGTTTGAGCTAAGGTTCTTATCATCAGAATGCAAATGTGTTATTTGTTTACTGTTATATATTTATACACAGCTTCATCAAAAATTCCGTATAGAGTCATTAACTATTATTCATTTGTTTTTTACTATTTTGACCTTGGGTTAATGTATTCATGAGGG
>BMAW01061953.1:189042-235706 GCA_019974015.1 Nephila pilipes
TTGTTCGGTTGCGTGTTGCTGAATTTTGAGACCGTGCGTTCTCTTCATGAATGAGTTTATAATTACGAGGTTCCATTTTCTACACAGCCATCTTTGTTGTTTCTGCTTGTCCACTTTAATAAAAAATCATTCTCATTTGAAATGTTTTCATTATTTCGAATAACTTTTAGCAATTTCGGCTAAAAACGGTTCAGTTGAGTTAGTTTAGATAATAATAATAATAATAATAATAACTGTAATGTATGTATATATACATATATAACATGCATATATATATATATATGTAATATGTATTTGGCAATATGTATGTATTTATATGTATATATATATATATATATGCATACATATATATATATGTATATATATATTTAACGCTGTGTTATGTATGTAAATTAATATGTATATATATATACTTTCTTTCTCATATATATATATATATGTATATATATATACATACACACACATGCACAAACACACATACATATGTATAATAATGTATATAATATATGTCAATAATAATAATAAGCAATGTGTCAATAATGCGTAATGCGCATGTGTGCATTGCATTGTGCGTACGCACGTACATGCACGCGTAATGAATAATGTGTGCGTAGTGTGTAATAAAGTACGTGCACGTACGTGCGCGCGTAATGTATGTGTGTGTGTGCATGCGTATGTATGTCCATGTATGTGTAATGGCTAATAATAATAATGTACGTACGTAATAATAATGTAATAGCCAATGGCCAATAATATCAACAACAGTGTGGTGGTGTTGATGTAGCATATATATGTCGTATATAATATATCTTCAATAATAACAATATGGTATGTATGTATGTATCAATAATAATAAATAATAATAATATTAATAATAACGCAGCTCATGTAATAATGTCCCTTGCAGTACGTAATGCGTAATGCGTGCGTATGCGTGCGTGCATGCGTACATATATATATATATATATATATATATATATATATATATATATATATATATATATATATATATATATATATATATATATATTAATAATATATAGATTAGATGAGTGGAGTATGAGTGTGAGAGAGAGAGAGAAGCGAAATAGATACGCTGAGATCAAGCTATAAGTCTAAAATGTCTAACTTTGAGTTCCTCGCAAACATTTAATCTCTTCAAAAACCTTTGATTAATTTTCAAGCCCTCCTCTGCTCAAACATCCCATGGATATTAAGTCCTGAAGTGGCATTATTTTCTTTTAATGAGGAAAAAAATGTATTAAAAAAAAGTGTCAAAAGAGATGGTTACATAGCCATGAAGATGATGCTCAAATATCTTGCCACTGAAGGATCTTTTTTCTTTTATAACTGATACTAGAAAGAAAAGCACGTAAAAACGAATGAAGATTATACTTTGAAAGAATATTGGTTTTGAAAAATTCGTAATTTATAACAACTTTTTATTTGACGCATAGAATTTTAGGATATTTTAACTTGTATGTATGAGTAAAAATTATGAAAGGATGTCGTTGTTTGCCAAATATATACTAGGAGATTGAAACCACTCTTTCTAAAACCTTTTCACTCACTTAAGGATGAATTATTTATGAGTTAATTTTATCAAACTACGTCAATAGTTCCAAGTGAAATTTATAAGTTAAAGTATTTGTAAAAATTATAAATTTGGGAAGCTAATCTATGTTGTACTTTATTACTCAACTCGATATTAGAACTACAAATCAAATTACACTCAATCTTCAATATGTTTAAAAATTTCTTTTAATTGAAATTCGTAAAATTTGTGAGATCATATATTTATTACTTAAAAATAAACACTTTAGTTTATGGAAATGCGAATATCCATGTAAAATAATAATTGTAATTTGGCTTATATGAGCGTAAAAACAGTAATAATATGTATATACGTATAACTCGAATGACGTGCCAAATATGTTAGTGTAAGTAATGTGTAACTGTTGAATTTGCAGTATTGAAATGTTAATTGATAATGTTTCGATGTAAAACATTTTTTTTAAATATCTTAGAGATACAGTTGATAAACAGATCCATTTATTTACATCAAATGCTCAAAAATGTGGCATGTTTTGAGCATTTGTTGGAATTTAAAATGTTTGGGGAAAATATAAATAAAAGCATTTACTAGATTTTTAGGAATATACCTTCTCTCTTTCATTTAGGTCATAATGACTTTATATAAGTGGACATTCTATGAAACAGAGAGTTATAAACAACAATAATACGCATTTATCTTCACTACAATACGTTAATTTATATTTTAGTTTTGAAAAACTAAATTCTAAATGAGAAAGCAAATTTATCCAGCAGGTTTTTCATATATTGTATTTGTTTGTAAAATGAAAATTTTTTTCTATTTGAATTATATTTTTAGGCCTTTTCCTCAGAGCCTAAGAGCAGAGCCTACCTTTTTCTACAGATCCTCACAGCGATATTCTTGTCTTAAATAATGAAGCTAATACAACATATCCCTGTCTATTCTTTATCCATAATAACTTCCACACCAAGCCAACGAGAGGGCTTTAAGCCTCGCCAGATTTAACGTGCATTAACTTCGCTGAATGGCTGATCTTCTGTGGAATCAGGCTCGAACCCATTATTACCCTGAATCAACGACGGCTATGTGTTCATGATCATGATCTCTACGCTACCGTGGCCACATAAACTTTCATTATAGAGTCTTAGATCTCATTTAGCAAGTCTTAGATCTATTTAATTCATCTAAGATTAGAATTGTGCAAATCTTTTATGGATTTTTGAGGAATTTTACGCCAATCCTTTAAAAGACACAGTGGAAAGTCATTTAAAGTTTGTTGATGGATATTTATTATTTGCAGGCTTTATTTTCTAAAATGATACCAAAGGATTAATAAATTGAATACAATTTGTTGAGAAGCATCGTTACAATATTGTTCAATTTTTAAAATTTTCATTCAATGTATTGTATATTTTTTATTAACAATGCACGACATATTTAATTGTTTTAATTTATTTTAGGTTGCTATTCCATTTAACATTTTGTTGATAAATGGGTAAAAAAAAATACAAGGAGAGAATTCCACTGCGAATGGTTTAAACACTACTGGAAAATTAAATGTAAGATAATTTAATCGCCGAATTCTCTGTACACTTCATTATCTATTACACATAGTTTTCCCTGACAGAATTTTACCTATAAATTCTTCATATCAAAAATAGAATATGTCACGTTACTTAATTTAACAGTTCAATTCTATATTCTCGAACATGAAAAATACATAATACCTGAATCGCTCATGGCATGATATTTATAATATATAAGGAAATTTAATTGTTATTAATATTGCTTCATTTGGTGATGATATATTCTTTGTGTTTATTGTTCATTTGCACGTTATTTAAGCTAAGAAAATGCATTGGAAAAATCATAAATAAACTACTTAAACAATGTTTTCTGTTTACACTTAACTTGATACTATCTTTGAACACGCGAAAAGCAAATTAAACGTAGAACCGTTCAATTTCTGAGGTCAATCAACTTTTTGCGATAGATGTAAATAAAACAGATGGGGAAAAGGTATGCTACTGCATAGAATAGGTAGAATATAATTGAATTTTTCACGAATTTGTTTATTTTTTTTAAATTTAAATAAAAAAAATCAGTTTGCGATCTATAAAAGAATTTAATATTGAATTTTGCTCCTATTGCCTCATATTAATTGTCATATCGAATGTAAATCTAGAAAGGATAATTACAAAATTTCTGTACTCAGTTCCCATTTTCATTCCTTCAAACAAGTGATGAAATGCACACCCATTTGATGATAACAAGGAAACTTAAAAACTTTATTGTCATTGTAACTATACAAAGTTGGCATAGTATTAATATTTCAAAGAAAACTAGATTATTCAAATAGTAATTAATGAACTGAATTAAAAAAGAATAACTTACAAAAATAATCTTCTCTTTACAGAATTCGATGTTCTTCTTGAATTAAGTAGAAAAACATTTAAATATCCTGTTCGAAATTTCATTCGAATACTGTCATCAGTTCTAATTATATTAGATCTAGTAACAATATTCGAATCTAATTACATCGCTTGTTATATTACAGGAAATTATCAAGAGATCAAACATTTATTTAATTTGTGAGAATTATTTATCTACACATTGTACAACTATTTTTCAATTTCAATATTTTACTGGGCCCCCGCTTCGCTGCTTAGGCTCTGAGTCATCGAGATTCAATAAACAGTCAGGAAATAGTCAATAAAATTGACTGGATTTTATTTAATGAATGAACCAAAAATAAACTAATATTGCGAATTTAGTTAACTAAACACCGTCCCCAATCAAAGATTATAAATTAGAGTCCTACTTATCTTAAAAATAGTAGAACTGGGTCCGAATCAGGAATAAACTCTACTGATCTGAATGTGCGTGAAGTATCTACTGTTAGATCACAAAGACCTTCTCATACCAATTTCATGTGCTCATCCAATTCTCTGTTTCCCTATCGCTAATCACTCCAATATTTCTTATCAACTCAAATAGCGTAATAAAGTAGCCCAAACGGTTATTGAAGGGGAAATTGCATTAGAACCCCTTATATAAGAGTAATGACTGATTCTGAAAAGTTTCCTAAATAACTTCTTTTTTAAGACCTCTAATTTTATTTTTATTTAAAGTAAATATAAAGTATTTTTTGAGTCAATGTTTCTTAGCTTAAAATTAAAATGGTGGTTCGCAACATTTTTCCATTTTTGAACATTAAATGATAAGTAGATCAATGATTAAAAATTTACTTTAGTGTATGGTCCCTTAAGAATCAGCTTTGATAATTGATAAGGATTTTGCTGTTGACCTCTATTGCTTACTAAACTAATAAAAATAATTGCACTAAAGTTTTGATTTGGGAATCTCAGCATATAGAGAATCCAAATACCTAAAATTTTTGAATGCTACAATTTATAATTTTATTCATAATTTAATAAAATATTTCATATTTTTATAATATTACCTTTTTATACCTGTTTTGACATATTTCATTTATTGATTGTTGCCAGCATATCTGTGAAAGGTTTTGAGTGAAAAATTTTATACCTTAAAACGTATGAGTATTAATTCAATATTAAGTTATCTGATTTTTAAGTTGATTACTCAAAACATTTTAAGTATATTTTTTAAATATTTCAAATCTAATTTAACTTTGAAATGAGGAAACACATTTGCACAAAAAACAATCGTAATTATAAAAAAAATCCTTTTTGGTAGTTAATTAACTATGGTATTAAAGTTAATTAATTTAATAACATCATAATTTAGTTCTTGTTGAGCTTTTAAAAGTTATATGAATTTTGTCCCTTCAATGGGGATTCTGAAATCGAGAAGTTAATTCCAAAGTATTTAAAATTTTAATCAAAAACTAAGAATTTGAATTTTTGTTTATTTCATTTAATTACAAGTTATTAAGAGTGGGAATCATTTGATGGTTATTTCTTATTGAAGAATATTAACAAATGGTACATTATTTTAATAAAGGATTTCTCAAGATTTTTTTTGTTATCAATATATTCTGCAGTTATTAATGTCTTAAAATTCTTCTAGAATGGTATTTTTACAAAAAGGTTTTATTCTGCCTTTGTTTTGTTTCTAACAAATTATCTAAATTTTATGAATTTCCTATATGAATAACATCATAAAGGTAAACAGCGAAAAGTTCATTCCCTATAATAAGACGGTTAAAATTCTCAATGAGCGAAGTTCAACTTTTTTACACTAGGGATTTAATTAAAATGTTTTTTTCATAATCTTAGAAGAGGGAGGATGTATTTTATTCGTTGTATATAGTATATATACGTTTTATGGCATCTCAAGATGTGTTTAGTGAAGTAATTAGCCTAGTTGCTATGGTCGCGTGTTCTATCGAGTCGAGGGTTCGAGCTTCGATACCATTAAACACACGCCATGAGGCTGAGCTATGCATGCTAAATCTGGGGAGGCCGTAAGTCTTCTCGTTGGCGGGGTGTAGAAGTTTGGAGATGGAGGTACTAGCTCTTATTTCGTCCTCATCACTTGGAAGTGATTCACATTTACGAAGTGGGTTATGTAAACAATAGGAAATGGCAACGGATTCGATTTTTTAACGCCAAACAAGAAATTATAGTAGCGTCAAAGGTGAAATATTTTAGAGACATTCTCCATTTGACATTTCGGAAAGACTTAGAGACCAAAGTAACGATATAATCAGTTAATAAATAAAATATTTCATATTATTCTTGATTATTTGGGATGATGACGATTTTTATATCCACAAGAAAATTAGAAATATTGTCAAATAAATAAATTGTTCTTTTTTCAAAAGAAAACTATAATCATCATTAATTTGCCTTTATTGTAAATTATTCTTTTCTGTGCACTTATTCCAAAATTTATCAGGGGGTTATAATGTACCATCGAATTAGGTAATAGAACATTTTAATATGATCTAATACCCTTAATTGGTAGTAGTGCTTATCAAAACACTAAGCATATTTACATGTGAATTAAATTTGGGTGGTATCAAGTAAAAGCTTAATTAGCTCTTAAATGTTGCAAATCAAAACAAAAACTTATAATTTATTATAGGTGCATGAAAAAAATTCCGAAAAAATAGAATTCATTCAGATGACAACTTCTAAGTGCAAGAGGATTACATATGGCCTTAATTTCGATGGTTTCTCATTTCCAGTATAAGGTAATTTTATTAACCTTTTTTACAGCACTTTTAATAATATTTAAAACAATTTTTGTTACCTAAATAGTTATATTTGTGATAATTTTCAAAAAATGTTGCATGAACAAGGTTAAATTACTCAGCTCTTTTTTTTTCTTTATTTTAATCTGGAATTTTTCATTAAATCCTCTTTTTTCAACAAAAATGTCAATGCATTTGAAAACTTACAGTTAATAAATCTGTTACACATTCACATACCTTTCTCTCTGATATTCATTCCACTTTATAGATATCCAACAGACTTTTTGAAAGAAGCAATTTATATCTATAGAAGTGTGGTAACAAATCATCTGACGCTAATAACTTGCATAGTAATCAATTATCTTTTCTCTAATCTAATCAAACTTTCCGAATTGTTTCCTTTAGCATTTAGAAGGCTTATGCAATTTCTTGGAGGAGTGTTTTATTATTCTTGAAACCGATATTTTCGAATAGTTTAAGTCGTCCAGGAAATATTCCGTTTTCAATTGACTTTGTGAACGCTTAAAGTGAAGGTGAAAATACCTTTACAAATAACTACGTATCGTGTATCTTTGTCACAACTTTACTCGATCGTTTGCTAGACGGAAACTTTCAGATTCGGTATTTCCAGTGAAAGTTAAACACTTCCAACAAATGGAATTTCCACAATGTCAAGAGTCTTCTTGACTCACTTTGATTGAAAGTGAATTAATGTTTTTCTTTCGTAAAGCAGAAGTACTTAAAATTTAGGTTTAAATTAATTAATATAACACTCTAGATTTGTACACTAAACTCTTAAAATAAAACATAGAAATATGGACAGTGAGTGCGTAGAATCTTCCTTTTATTACTTAAACTTACAGACATCCTACATCGTAATTAAATATCAATTGGTTATAACGTCAATTGAAAAGACGTCATAATAAAGGCAACATAAGCTTATTAGGTTTCTTCATACATTATGTAATATCTCTATATCTTTCAAATAACTCTCAACGTGTCTGAATCCTAGACTAAAATTAAACAATTAAGTTCTAGATTACCATCTAACTCATTTCGAGTGAGGCACTTCTCGAATACTGCGAGTTCGACTCAAACAGTCAATTACAGCAATTTTCTCCAAATTCTAACTTTCTCTCAACAGGCATCTCTTTATCAATTATCTCCCTATTTCTATCAATTATATTTTTGAATAACCATCATTATCCCTGATTCAATTCAAACGCTTCATCTAATTTACCAAATCACGTTTCATTTCCTTGGAAAGATGTGGAAATTATATGCAAATCATATTACAAAAAAAAAAAAATCTCCAAGGTTAATGCAAAGAAAATCACGAACTACCATACGTCACAAATGTAAATGACATTGGCACCAAGACTTTATTCTCATGAACACATTCAGACAATTTCGTGATTAAATAATGTAATAATAAGAAATTATTACTGTTATATGAAAACAATAACATCATATTCATACCATACAAAACAGTACTTACATAAAAGCCGCTTTTAAAAAGTTCTACAAATATTTAAATTCGATTTGGAACGATCCATTATTTAAATAACCAAAAGTGAAAAACAGTTTCTATAATAGATAACTAATTATATAATTGCTATTAAGGCATTGTGTCTGATATAGTGCAAATGCGATTTGTTTGGTTTTATTGTAAGAGCCTCAAAATATGCTAATTTTTAGAATGAAAAAATTTAGGAACATAATATTTAAAAATTCTGACACAGGCTTTAGGAATAACAGTTTTAAAATAAAGTTCTAACACCTTCCCGCTCTATTGAGTGCTTTAATATGTATGAGAAGACAAATACTCAAAAAACTTATTCAAGTAAGTTTTATTTTTCGGTGTCGAAGTACAGAGATTACCAAAACAAAATATATTTTCTTCTCCTCTGAAAAAAAAATTATATAAATTCATTCTTTAATAGAATTTTCCACCGACATCTTTCTAAAATCTTTTTAAATAACTGAAATACTGTGAAGAAAACTTGCATCGAATGAAATTTTAAAATGTCTGGACCAAAACATTTTATAATTTTGCTGAAATATATGCAGCTGTTTAGAGTTTGAAAACTTTCTTCTCTAAGTTTTTGAATTTACAAAGGAATTTTTATTGAAAAGAGTGCTTTAAACATGTATTTCATTCAAAGAGTATTCCATAAAGTAAAAAAAAAAACCCCCATTTTAAAGGTTTTTTTTTTTCTCAAGAAAAGTGTAAAAATTCCGAAGAAAAAAAAACCTATGCCATGAAAGGGATTGAAAATTTGTCATGACAAATGAAAAATACAACATTTGGATGCTTCAGTTTTATTTATGCATCAAACTTTAATTGTTTCATTCGAAATACATTAGAAATAAAGAATTTCACTTACTTTTATAAAAGAATATTTAATTTATCGATAGATAAAAACACATTTATCTGGCTTAAAATATATTCTTAAATTAATTAACTGTGAACAAGTGATAACATGAAGGAAAACAAATTTACATTTAAAAGTTGCAGTTATAGAATTTAACATAAAAAGATTTAAATGCTATCACATTGTGATTACGTATTTAAATCTTGTCTCTAAAAACAGTTCTTTACTTCTTTTGCATGTAACTCCATTTATTCTGCTTCAACAAATAACAGAAAGAAGAAAACTTTTATTTTTCCTGAAACACTATCCGTTTCCTGTGTGTTTTCGCAAACAAAATTCCAGTTAAAACTTATATGTGTAACACACGCTTTTATCATCGTGCAATTTGGAAAACTCGCATAATAAAATGAGAAATATAACCATAAAAATAAAAACAGGACTTTTCAAAGAGAGATGCGCGTGTTTTACTGGTGATTACTCTTTCATGCTCTGCTGCACGAAAGTTTCTTTCTCATATGCAGACTGCATTAAAATGAAAGTTAAGGGACAACAAAAAATGGGGGGTACATTTCTTTGATTAACGCATTTTTATTTGTCATACAGTTGAATGTAATGTAAATATTTCAATCTCCTTTTTGAGTAATTTAACCTTAATTTTAGTCAGTGTTTAGGGTGTGTCTTTAATTCAGCACTATGTAATTATTTGGAAAAGTGAGTGCTGTAGCCAACATTAAAGAAAAATTAATCACACTTTTGGATCAATATTTTGCTCCGAAACGAAAGAATTTCCCGAAATTATTCTAAAATATGTCGTGTCAACATATTCAGCAATTAAATATTAAATTATTAATTATATTAAATGCTCTTTGCATTACCAACGGCGACGCAGTCAGTTAATTACAGTTCCTACTCATCCAAATGATCAGAAAAGCAATTGGATATTGCCTTTTTATCTGGGATGTATTTGAACGTATAATTTTAATAACAATTTTAATTAGTATTACTTACCCAACTGATTCTTTGTTTTGTTTGATAAAACAGAATTTTTAATAGCTGTAAAATTCAAAATAAAAACAGTTGTAAATTTAAATGACAAGCTTTGTATCTATATCTTCAGGAATTATATTAAATCATCATCATTTGTTGTTAGATCACTTTCAAAATGAATTGAAAATACTTGTAAGAGGTAATAAATACTTGTATATAATATTTTAGTTACAGATGTTGTTAATAATACTTTTACAGAGAAAGAGAATAAAATACTTGGACTTTATTTTCGTATGAGAGCTTCATCATATTCAATGAACCAATACCAATGAAATAATTTATAAATGAAACATTAATTCACCATGTTACATTTATTTTTTTGCATTAACATTTCTTACTTCTTAACACGTGTGTTGAGCAATATTTGCTTAATATATTGTTCAATCAGCGGTGCTGAACATGCAACGTGAATTTGTAATATTGAACACAGAGTACATTTTTCATTTTGTTTTTCTTCTGTTCCTCTTTTGACATAAATTGAACTAAAAAAATTGTTTTATGTAATGTTTTGAAAAGAGCACATTTAGCCACTAAAGGTTCTAACGTTTTTATTTCCGACATGAATCTGTTTAGATCGTTCACGTCCTTCAGGAATCAGTTTTCTGGAAAGTATATTAAACTATTTTTATGTCTTAGTCTTCAGGGAGTAAACTATCGAAACGAGGTTACTTTTGAATCTCCTTACAATAATATATCAATACTAGTTATAGAATTCTGAAATTTTTGATATAATCTGGTAATATCATTTTCCATTAAATAAATCTCTTTTGAGTGATTAACTAATATATCTGAAATAAAAATACTGTTTTCACGCATATTACTGCATTATGTTTTTCCCTCACCATCTTTTCGTTACACTCCAAGAACAAAAACTTATACCGAACAAAAACAATGCCGACATTTTATAACAAAAAGAATAAAACGATCATGCTATAAGAATCAAATTACTAAACAAAACATTAGATTTAAAGCAAACGTTAAAATATTGAAATGGACAATAACATTCTTTTCAAATATTAATATTTAAACAAACGATAAATTCTTAAATATAATTTATTTTAAGATAAATGTAACTACTGTTGCCGTAAAAAAAATCTTTATGTATTAATCTATTCTTAACTCTAGTACTACAATGATGTGAATAGAACTCAAATTATTGTGATTCGTTTGGAAGAAATCAAATTAGATTTAAAAAGTCACGCGCATTTCACACTTTTTTTTGAAAAGTGGTCCAAGACGATATTTTATGTTTGTATGAAAACAAAAGACCTTTAGAGGGGTGGCTAATAAGAATAAAAACCATGAAAGCAATTATGTCCATTTAAATTTATTGATATAATTATCATATGATAGATTTATTTCTAGATCAGGCAATAATATGTAAGTATTGTGTAACAGTTTCATTTGTGTGTGTATCATCGACCATTCGGTCATAATGACATTTGATCTTTAATTACGTTATGCTGATATTAAATGACCTTTATTGTTTCTTATTAGAATTTTCTTTGTAAATTTATTCTGCCAAAATTGCTTCCTCATTTCTGAATTTCTTAAAATGTGTTATTTTTTCTCTGAAAAATACATTTAGAACTTTTACTTTCAGAATAGTAAATAGTAGAAACTGTTTGGAGGCGTACAAATTTTCTTTCCAAACATGAGATGAAATATTTGAAAATTCCTTTCAATAATTCACATGCCTATGCGAAATGTCGCATTTTCAGGACAGAATTCTTGCCATTCTATTCCATTTTTATCGAAAGCAACGGGAAATGAAGCTCAGGTGTTAGAAGGATAAAAAGAATAAGTATTATATTTACAGTGAAAGAAAGCATTTACATAACGAATTGATATACGTTTGTATTATTCTAAATAGAAGAAATATATATATATCATATTTAACTGTAGTTAAGGTTGCCTGCAATATTAAAAAATCCTGATCGAATTCGGGATAAATATTTAAATAGAAATGTGTATTTTTATGTTTATAAAATATTGTGTTTGGCCTTTTACACTTACTCGTTTAACAGTTTACATTACTATGTCATTAAAATTTGAAAATTTTATACAATTAAATTTTCCCTCTGACATGTGTATGATTTAGCATTCAAGAAAATGAGACACACTACAGCATATATTATATACAGGATAGTTATAAAAAAAAAATTAAAGTTACCCTATTTAGACCTACATTAAGTCCGTTCTGACAAATGGATATCGATGAAATTTGGTATACACGTTATATGGACCATGAGGAAAAGAGATCTGGAATAAAAAATAACATTTCAAATTTCGACCGATAGATGGCGGTTTTCATGTATTGGAAAGGACGTATTGTAAATTTGGAGCGGTTTAAAATGATATTAGTCACTACCATACCGTACAATTATTCTGCACTATGCCGTCAGAGAAGAAAGAACGAGTATTATTGGTGAAATTGTTTTGTCAGAACACGGCAATCATTTATCAAACACACAGCAAGAATATAAACACTTAAAAGGTTCGTGTCGACGCACTATTTGAAAAAGAGGATTTTTAAATTCGAAGAGACCGGGGAGTTGGGTGTGCTACAAGGAAAAGGTAGGAAACGGCTTTCAAATGAAACTGTAGAAGTCGCTCCTGCCAAGGTCGGAAAATGACCCGGTATCAATTATTCATCGACAAATGTTCCAGGGGTATCACTTGATTTGTCTCTCCCTTGATCTGCAGTATGAAAGGTTCTTCGATCCAATGTTTCAAGATATCCGTTTCAGATCCATGTTGTGTAAGATCTATGATTCAGTAGACTCGCGCAAACACATTGAATTTGCTAATTCTTTTTCTTCTTTTTTGACCAGAATAGCAATTGACAATGCTTGACTTTAGAACATTTTGTGGTCGGACGAGACGCGTTTTACCTTAGATGGAGCAGTGAATACCCACAACTGTTCGCGCATGAAGTACGTCAAGTCGTAATGACGTAATGTCTCTGCATCCTGATTACATTACTAAATGGTGTGATTTTACTGCTGCTTTCATTCTCGGTCTTTTTTTTTTTTCTTTGAGGAGGATAATCCTCATGTTCCAAAAGGGGTTCCATTACGGGTACTCATTACTGCGACTTATTCCAGCTGCAATCATTCCTACCTTAGAAGAGCAAAAGCGTTTAGAGAATACTGTTTTCATGGAAGATGGTGCATCACCTCTCGTTGCCCGATCAGTGACAACGCTATTTTGTGCCTACTTTGGAGACTATTGGAAACTTTTATGAAGTTTTTTCACTGTTCGGCCTCCTCATTTTCCGAACATGAATTCCTATGATTTCTTTGAAATTTGAACTGGTATTTTTATTGCACTTTTCATTTCCAAGGTTCACATAGCGTATATATCAAGTTTCGCCGACATCCGTTTCGTTGATTCTACGTATGTCTAAATAAGGAAACTTTACAATGAGCTTATTCCAAAAGAAGTAGGTAGTATAAGCTTTGACGCTTTTTAAAGGCTAGAGAAGTAAAAATATGATTTTAAAATAAATTGATTTTGAAAACTTTATTTGAAAAAAATTCTTACACTAAATTCAATTTCTTTACATTATTAACGGTATCTTTGAACATTACAAACAAAATTTAAAACATTTTTAAATAGGTAGATGGTTCCTGAGAAAAGCCTTTAAAGTATTTTTAGTCTCGAAAATGGAAAAAAAACTCCACAAAAATGTAAAATTTTAGGTAAAACAAATTTATTTAAGCTCCTAAATTCTGAATTAAATAATTTAATTAAAAAATCAACAAAATATAAGTAAGCCTGTAATGAAGTACAAAAATAAAATAATTTTGCTGTACAGATTAATTAAATTAATTGTTATACATAGCAAAAAAATGCTTTTAAACATATTGTAAATTGTCAAGGACATATAAATAAAACTGGAAAGTTTATTAATAATGTAAGAAAAAGGAATATTTAGTTTAAATATGTCATTTAAATATCAATCTTGATATATATTTGCGAGTTAAAGTTTATACAAAATGACTTGTGAAGATAAATACTCCTAAATTTTGTCAAACCAAGTTTTTAAAGTTACTTATGTAGAAGAAATTTTGATTAAAACCTTAAGTTAATTTAGTTTTTTATTGAAAAATAAAGTAAATTATGATTGAAACAATAATCCGAATTAATTAGTTAGTGTATTTGATGTAATTTCCTGATATTCTCATTAAGATTTGGTGATATTTAACATAAAATTATTAGTAAGATACTGGAGCATCTAATGAAGATCTGAAATTTTCCTCTTGAGAATATACTAAGAAGTAGTCTTTTTCCCGCTTCAGAACATTTCCAGTGTATCTCACCTTTGAGCAAATGGTACAATTTTGTAGAAAGTATCTTTGAAAGATTAGATAATCGTGATGATATAGCTTACAAAAACGAATTTAACTTGCTATAGAATTATACAATGAAACAAAATCTAGACATAAATTTAAATTTAGATCTAAAAATTGAGCTTCGTCTTAATCAGTACTTTTATTCAAGTTTATATGAACAGCGAGAAATTTTAATGGAAAAATAGACTTGCTTTTTTTTTAAATTATCATTTTTGTTTAAGTAATGGAATTAGTAATGCAAAATTGCTTATTTCAAAAACAAAAAAAGTATTATTGAATAGTCTGAAACATGCCTCAAAGCATACTCCCAATCACCACTTCACAATACTTTACTTACTATTTATATATAATATTACTTACATGGAAGTTGTAAGCAAACTATGAAGCAAAATGTTTTATCTCTCAATTTCATACACAAATCTTTTGAGTAAACACACTGTTGGAATAACAGTGCTACCGAAGCTTGCTTCCCTTGGTTATATTTTCTGAGACGTTCAAACAAAAAGCTATTTTGCTTTGCTGTCGAAAAGGATCAAGGAAGAGTTCGATAAAGTCAGGGAGCATATATTTGCGGAGAAAAAGAAACCTCAACACAGATAAAGAGACATACGCTTGAGGCAAAAATGTCTTTAGCTATATAATGTTCTATTATACTCCTTTATTGAAAATGTTTTATAAATATTACTTTAACTAATTTCCTATAAAATAAGTTAAATTTATAGAAAAAAATTTGGGGGGAGCAGTTTTGATTCGATTTACGAATTCATTAAAATTCTTGAATAAGTTTTATTTAAATGTGGCATTAATAAAAACAGCCTACCTTTATTTTTAATTAAAATCTTTTGAGCAATAAATCTGAATTAATGCATAGGGGATAAATAAGTATTAAATTATTAAATGACGAATTTAATATGTAAAGCAACTAATATACTAAAAAATCTCTTTTAACAAAAGAATATTTATGTTATTGCGTAGTGGATGTATCGACTTCTGGATTTCTGGAACATTTAATTACTTCAGAAGAATAAAAAAAATACAATAATTGGAAAATAGACATGAAAAATTTACAAATAATCCTATTTTACTAAATTTTGAAATAATTCCATCTTTATTTATTAAAAAGGAATACGTATTTATGTAACAAAAAGGAATATAAGTATAAGAAATTATTTAATTACAAAAGACTAATTTTACATCAACAATTATTTTTTAGATTATTTCAAATCATCGAAACTATCTGAAAAAGATAAGCTAGTTTATAATTGTATTTCAGAATTTATTGTTGTTACATTACATAATTGTAATCAAGATTTATTTTTATTTACAGTTGGGAAAATTTACACTAATTTTAGTAATTATCGAAATATGACATTTCTAATCACGCCCTTTAGTTTATAATGCTAATTTTTTTCAATCATATTTCCTAAGGGTAAGTACATTCATATGTCTTATCTTCCCTAAGATTATATCCAGAATTTAAACAGTTATTAATATATTTCCTTTCATATAAAGAGAATTCTTTTTTAAAAAAACTAAAATGCCTGTAGTTCGGACAGGAATAAATTTTTAGGAATGGATTTACTCTCGTTCCCCAAATAAATAAGCTTGTTCAACAAAAATTATACAATTAGAGAAATAATTGTTACATCATACTACACATAAATATAAGGTTAAAATAAGAGAATCAAGAATAAATTGTATGGAAAACCTCAATCGCAACACTAAAACGAATAAACTCAATCACAAATAGAATAAGATATCTTATAAGTATTGGAAGTTAATTATCAATGAATTAATTACTGTAATTTTATTATTGTCATGAAACCACATTTAAAATAATTTAAGTATTCTCTGGAGCTTTTGAAGCAAACTGTATAATTTTAGCATATTGTTTTTAAAATGTCCGTTTATTCCTCACTGAAATAAAAGGTTTGAAATAATTTTAAAAGGCTTCAGTAATAATTCTTTTGTAATTAACAAATTTTAGGTGGTAGATATTTTATCATATAACTTAAATTTTAAAAAGAAACTCAAAACTTTTTCTGGCTAGTTTTAACTATTTCGGAATGAAAAGTATAGTATTCTTTGTTTTTCTGTTAATTAATAAATTAGTATCGCTGCATTTTCTTTACAAAAGAACTATTAAACATGCAAATAAACAAGAAAAATGTTATCTCTACACCTCTTAACAGAATACTCAGATTATATTTTCATTGACTTTACGTATAAAATTATTTGAAAAATGTTTGATTTTTGCAAGTTTTTATATCAAAATTACCTTCATCAAAATTATTCCTCATATAAAAATAATTTATTGTAAACATCTATGACTCTATATTCTGGTTTCTTCTGATTTACTTAGAATATTACTTAATCGTTTCTGTGGTACATGATTTCATCATGATACGAATTCATTCTACATGTTAATTCCATAAGCGAAATAATATTAAATATTTATTTACAACTCGACAGTAATTAAAATGATTGAAACATAGCATACAACAATTCTACAAAACTTTTAAATTTTTAATTTCTTCTCAAAACTGACGTTGCACTCAATTAAATATTATATTCCAGAAAGAACATAAAATGTAGCATAGGACTTTGCAGCCAAACGATAAATGACGCAATGTTCTTTTAACAACTTATGCTTTTACACAGCGAACCCTACTTCGTAGGCGCCTAAAAAATTATTTCATAGAAATTGCTTAGAAAGCTTTTTCGTCCCTTTTTACGCAGGATTTTGTAGATAGCATAAATTTTAAAACAATGAAGAGCATCTTTTAGACTCAGACTTCACGGATGGGCGCTCTGATATGCCAGAGAATTTCTGCCTGAATTTGGCTTTCCCTTGGCACGGTTCCAGATGCAAAATAATGAGCTCCTAATTTTAAAACAAGACTGTCTGGACAAAGTATAAATTATGAAAATATGAAGATGACAATGAGGGATCCCATCCGGCTACTCATAATAATTGTGGTTTATCTTGATCTTCTCTGCGACGTTCTGTCTTTTATAACAGTTTTTGTCAGAACATGCAAAGCAGGAATTGAAAGTATTCTGTATTGACCAAAACGTATTTTGGCCAATGGAAATTTAATTTTATTAAAGTAAAAAAAAATCGGTCTCTTTTTTTTTCCCCTTCCAAATGGAATTTTTAATTTATTTTATCAGGTGAATCCTTAATTTTGAGCTATTGTTGGTAAAAGTAAGCTATAAAATCATAAAAATTTGCCTTCTTTCCATCTTCTCTTAGTATTAATTACCATTTTACTCTAGAAAATTAACCTTTTGCATATTTTTCCACTGCATATTCAAATCGTTTCATAATAGCTTCCTTCAGTTTTTATTCTCTTTTTGAATGTGATTGAAATTAAATTACATTGACTTTCATTGGCAGATTTAATTTCTTTATTTGTCTGTTATTTAATAATTAATTTTATTATAGTCTCTGATACAGGCAATCGCGTTTCATCCTGATTAAGCCTTCAAAATATTTTGAACGTAGTTTCGAGATTTTGCTCTAAAGTGTCCTATAACAATTTTAATTTTAATTGAATTGGAGGTCTTCCTTAATTTAAACTCCAGTCGTAGAAAAGGGGCTATTTTTTCTAGAATTTCTTAGTCATTCTTTTCTTAAATAATAGCTGAATTCAGGATTTTTATCAATAACAGAATAAATTCAAAAATATAAAAAAATATTCCTACTTATGTAGCTTCAAAAACATTTAATGATATTATATGTTTTCCAGGTAAATTACAATACCAAGAATATGTAAGATATTTCAACAATTCAACACTAAATGATTTCAATTGTTCAACAGTTTATGTTTG
The DNA here is from genome assembly GCA_019974015.1 of Nephila pilipes. Taxonomy (NCBI): domain Eukaryota; kingdom Metazoa; phylum Arthropoda; class Arachnida; order Araneae; family Nephilidae; genus Nephila; species Nephila pilipes. Next base: position 207,391 of record BMAW01061953.1, read on the forward strand.
ACATTAATCACTATCATATTGCATTAATTCCTAAATAAAAATTTTTCACTCATACATATATTAGTTTTCAATAGTTGTAATTTTTTGTTATTTTTTTATCACAACAAAGTTGTAATAGGGCATATCGAATATATAGTTAAGTAATCTATTATTAGAGAAAAGCTGTCATAGGAAAATAGCTATACTTTCTAATAATCAAACTGTCAATTAACTTTGGCTCTACTTCTTTTTTATCCGATTTAAGTTATGTGTAACGTATTACCTACTTTATTTCAATTGATGTAAAGTTTATATCTATCTTTTGAGTATATCAAAATAAATATTGGTTTTAAATTACTATTTTACTTAAGTTCGAAATTCAAGGATCTAATTTAATATGTCGCATTTTTAAAACGTTATCTCACTTAATATGCTACAATTTACTATAGCTTTGGATATATATAATATAGCATTGGAGTGTGGGTTGTAAATTCCTGAACTTGAAAAGTCGGAAATCGTTCTGGGTTTAAAATATGCATTAAATTGTGTAATAAAGGCATTATTACAAAATAAAAACATTTTAAAAATAAATATTTTTATATATGATAAAATTTTCCTTCATTTAAATATATCCAAATGAGCTAAAATTATCTTGAATCTTCAAGACAATGGACATAGAATATTATTTCAGGCTTATTTAACTTAATTTTTTTAATTTAGTTAATAATTTTACTGTCTTGATCTGAATGAAACTACATATTATATTCTTGAAATTAATATGTGAATTTGGCATCAATATTTGCAAACATATATGTCACTCGTCCACCGCTTACTCACTGCTATATATTTTAATATGTCTTCCTGTTTTACAATAGTAGAAACATTTCTTCTATTATTAAATGCATCCCATTCAGACTTTGAGTATATTAATCTTTGCAGTATTAATTTTGTTTGTTTGTTCCATGAATAAGCAAAATCTTCTGTATTACAAATGATCGATACAAACAGAATCAATCAGTCCATATAATAAGTCAAAAATTTTCGAATTGAAAATTTTAGAAAGAATTAAAAGTTTAACCACCTAATAGAATCATAATCACTTTCAGATGCTGTATCTGTTAATGTAACTTAGAAGTATAAAAATCAATTTAATTTTATTAATACATGATAATGCTCTTTCGTTCACCATCTTCGCATTTTCCCATCAGTAAACATCTTAAATGCATTATCTCTTTACATTCACTTTTTCTTTTATGTAGTATATTCCTTCTCGCTTTCCTAAGTCAGTAGAACATCTCTTAAATGCTTCAAAATAAAACTAAGTAGTTCTATCTGAATCTTTTATAATTGTTTCCAAATGCATCTATTGTTTATACTGCCCTTAACTTCCACTGCAAAAAAGTTATTCGAATTGCTCATGCTTTCAAATACAAAACCAATCTCCGAGATTCAGGCATTTCTTTGATTGCTTCGCTTTGCTTTTAAAAGCTTTCTTTCTTTTATTTTTCTTCGGAACTCTCTGCACATATTTTTCGATCGATTTAAAATCTTTCCTCTTTCATGGAATTTATTTCTTTCGCGCAAAAAGTAAATTATCTGTCCTTTCACGGCATGTAATTCGGTTCTTTGATGTATTATCACTTTGAACATTCTGTAAATTTGATTCATTTAATGTATCTCAGTTTTCAGCAGCGAGGGATGTGTGAGTGAAAATTAATTTACAAAAGTTTCAAGTCTTAACCTCGCAAAACATAGATGTTAAATGAGTTCTTATGAATTGGGTTTTCGATTTCATACATCCATACACACAGAAATGTTTCTTATCCTTCAAAATATGTATAAGATTTTATTCCTATCATTTATAGCAATATTTCATTTTCTATGCTTTTTTTGATTTTGCATAAAATTGTTTTTCATATTTATTTAGCTATCAGCGAAATTTAATAAATGTTTGTATAATTAAATTTCTTTCGAACTATAAAATTTCATTTCATTTAATTGAATTTTTCTAAATCGCAGAAAGAAAGGAAAAACATAGAGTTGGATTCATTAAACAGAAATATGATGAAGTGATAACGTGAGTGTTTAATTATAAATTTTGAAGAACATCAATCTATGACATTTATAGTTGCCGCTTCTTTTAAAGTACAATCGTAATGGTTTCAAAAGAATGGTTAAATTAACACTTTATAATACAATAAAACAACATCAGTTTTTATTTCATCTCCTAAACCCACTGTTTTTCTTTCATACTTGTAAAATATTATTATCAGCTGATCACTATTCCATTTCAAAATTCTTAAAAAAAAATCAAGTTTATTATTTTTTTGTTGAATAAAAGAGAATATTTGTCTTAAATTTCTATCTATTTTTAGCTATGTTACATTATTATAAAATATTGTTAAATTTATGAAGATAAATTTATTTTTACTTGCAAGTAATTATCATCGATCTTACAATTCACAATAATAACAAATAAATAAATTGTATTCTTAAATATTAAGTAAGTTTGAGAAAGTTTGCAAGAGATTTGAAGAATGTAATAAGAGAGAGAACAGTTTTATTTTTTAATATAATTAATTTATGCCAAAACTTTTTACCAAACGGATAATAAAAATGTACTAGATAAAATATCTATTTGTATGTCACAAGGAACAAAAGATTCATATTTAATAATCAAACAAATAATGTAATATTGCATTATCTTTTCTAAATCATGAATAATTACGTAAATATTTTTCACAATAACGAACTTATAGAAAGAGCAACTACACGTTGCAGTAATTTGTCTTAAATTCATTAAATCTAAAAAGATACACATTTTTGTTGAATTTCTACAGAAGAAAACGTTAAAAGGTCAAAATGTTTCTAAATTATGCATTATTTGTGCTTATTTCTCTTTAAAGCTGCAGCAAACAATTTATCTCCAATTTCCTTTATCTTTTCTCAATCAAACAAAATTCCAATTTAAATCTCTTAACTTAGAGTTAATATATATATATCTACACGAGTGTTAAATCAAAATTATAATGTTTGGATATTCAATCAATTATCATTGGTATTTTTTCCCTCATTCCAGACAATGTTTTGCTCGAAAGACATTTTAAATTATTTGATTCGATGGGTTCTTCCCAGATAAAAAGTGTTTATTCAAGCTTTAAGCTCTGGATTTGTTATTTAATTTAGTGGTTGCATTATTTGTAAAGTAACTGACATTTGCTAATGCAGACATTGAGAAAAAAATTGAATAATGTTGATAGAGTTACATAGGACTGCATAATGAGGGTTATGCAGCTGTCGTGGAAATTAAACCCTAACATTAAGAGATTAAATTTTCCATTTGTTAAAAGTTATAGAGACGTGCGTAAAAGTTTTCATGTAAGGCATATCTTGATGTTTTAATGGTGGAGTAAGTTTGTTAAAGTTTTAAATGTGAATATCTTTATTCTGTTCCTCTAGCAATTAGTTCAAACGTTTAATAAATGTATTGCCATTATAATGTTTCTAAGAATGTTGTTTGTGAAAAGTTTTCAATTAATGCTGCCTTTTTTTTATGTAAATTCTATTTTTATTTTTAGAGAGATTTAAATTTTATGTTGAAAGGATGTCATAACTTTATTGATGGAGAAATCAATCAAAAATTGAATTTGATAAAGTAAATTTTTATCCTAGAATCAAAAATCAATAAACAAATAGATGGATGATTATATTAAATAAATATTTTCAGTAATTACAGAATTTATTATTGAACCTAAAAGAATCTGTTTTTTTAAAAAATTTAGTGGTGCATGTTATTTTCAGAGTTTAAAAGATATTACTAATTTTAAGCTTATCAGATAATTTTTACATGAATTTTAAGGCCTAGAAACTAATTATATTCATTTTAATGATAGTTGTATATTTAAAGTAATAAGAACATATCAAGAGATGTATGTAAATACTAAGGATTATTCATGTAATTTAACAATTACAGAGATGAAAAAAAAACTATAGAAATAGCCCAAGAATATTACTTAAAATAGATAGAAAATATGTTTTTCTTGTTCAAAGTAACTTTGAAAACACCATGTGTGTTTAAGAATACACGTAACTTAGAAATTAAAAGCAGTGTTATTAAAAAAGGGCATATGATAATCTTCCCCATTCTACATTACTAAAAATGCTATTATTTAAAAGTTAAAACAACTAGCTTTTTATTTTGTTAAACTAGAAACGGTGTTTTTCCTTTACTGTATTATTTCAAATGAGAGTAAATTATTGTTGAAATTTTGAACATATTATGAGCAGCTTGCTCGCCTTTAGAACGTCCAGAACTTAAACTTTTGCTGTATTTTCAACGTTTAATATAAATTTAATATTCAAATCACGTTGACTGAAAACATCAAAGTGATTGACTAGTCGTGAAGACAAAACTATTTTCTTTATTTTAATTTAAATAAACCTATATTGTATTCTTATTGCATATTGGTCAAGCGTTATTTTACATTGCTCTTATAAGGTACAGCGTAAAAAACTTTTGGAAAAATAATTTTAATATGTTGGAGAGTTTAGCATGCCGAGGAATATGTAGGTGGTAGATAAAATAATGGAAACACTTGGAATCTGATTCATTATTTTGATTCATATGGTAGAGGTAAACAACGGACATTATAAACAACAACCATTGGACTCAATAGATTAATAGATTTCTCACATAAGGTATAGGTGCTTTATACCATTTCCCCTGTAAGATATCTCCCAGTTTTGCTGGTAATGAAGAGTACTCAATAGTTCTTTCAATTATCACTCAAAATATTCACGTAGAAGTTCAATATTGTTAAGTTGTTGGTGATTCAGTGCCCCTAAGTAATTGTTTCACTCCATCCTCACTTCATAAAATGAATTTGTGATGCACTTCTATGCATGGACGGAAGTATTATACATCTGAAACAGGGGACATTCTTGCACCAGTGGATTAAAGTGAACCTATAGTACATTCAAATAGGTTTAGGTTGCTGCCCGATCCTTCAGAATGTTTATCGGTGCAAAAAATAGCATTCTGCACCATTAAAGATTAGTCTCTATGCTTTAAATTTTGAACCAAGCAGTCAGGTTGCAATGTTTCTTCCGCGGAACGACGATAAATGTAAATTCTTCCAATGATGGGAAACAAAGGAAAAGATATTTAGTAAACTGTATTATATCTTTCTAGTTGTCAAGGCTCTAATTTTGAATCTTCGGTGCACAAAGAATCTGCACAACGGTGGAGATTGTTTGATACTGATGTCCGCAAAGAGGCTGTGTTGCGTTATGATTTATCCGAGTATCAAATTAATGACTAGACCTTATCCACGAGATCAAAAATCTTCAACATATATACGAAATGAAGTGAAAAAATAATATTTTCTTGGTCAAGTCCCATGTAACTTAACAGATGCTTAGGAGGGGCCTGAGAAATATTACAAGTGGTGCAGGTCGGAAAGGCCTTCTGTATCTTGTCAATAGTAAGATTCCTAGTGTGTCCAGTTGCAAATCTACAAATGGTGGTTTGAAAGCTTCTATCTCCCTTAATATTACGGGAACCACTCAGAGCTTATCTTGTATTCCATTTGTGAGTTGGAGGGTCTTCCATAATTGCTGGTTAGGTATTTTTATTTTTGAACAGGTTTAAGGAAGGTGAGAAAAGTATTTGGACATGCTAATATACTGTTTACTTCCCAGGCCATTTTATTTACAATTTCATTTTCAAAATGTCATATGCGACGAAACCTTTTGAAAGTAAATTTTACGTTGCTATGAAAGGTATATGAAGGTTTCAAGAATATAAACAGAAGTTCTATCATCGATCTTAGTCCAGTTTCTAAGGTGATGAAGGACATTGAGGTTGTCTGACAAAATCCAAATATTAACGAATGAGATTTAGGTCTCAATTGCATTAAGTGTACCTTCAATAGCAGTAAGCTCTAATTTGAAGACTGAGCAAAAATCTAGATTCCGAATCTTGAGTTTATTAGAAAAAGTAGGGGCTTTAATGAAGACAACACTGATCAAATCAGACATCCTTGATTGTATTCTCTTCATGACCTGCATATCTCATTGCAGTGAGGAAGTGCTATTGGCGGAATAGATGATGTACGTTGGAAATTTATACTCCTGGTAGGGCATTCCAAGACATGAAATACATTCCATTATATCCAGGCCTGCTGCTAAAGGAGCCAAATCATTCTTCTGCCTGTGAGGGCGAATGATGTAGATCTTTCAGTCACCTGAAAAACTGTACTCCATTTCCATTTACCAAGAGTCATTCTTCTGATTAATGAAGTGTTGGTAACAAGGCCTTAATCTAAGTTGTAGATTTTCCGAAGAGCTATCCTACTTGCAATGTGATCCTCGGATTTTTATTTACAATTTTAGACACACTTTCTCTGGCTCCATCTACATTTTCATATACTATAGACACGGAAGTGCCTACTAAGCAAATCTTAGCCAATTTCAAAACATTACTATTATTTGACATTTTAAGACAATTCACACAATTCGAGTCGTATTTGTAGCAGTGCTACTTTTAGTAGATAGTCGACTCCCTACCCCATTTGTATTTACAGCAAACAACAACGTCTGGGTCAGCTTAAAAATTTTTAAGATACCTTCTTTTGAGCTTCTTTTTCAGTACCACCATTTTGTCTACCGTCTGCAGTATGTTATCGGTGTTGTTTATTCAGCATAGCTTTATATCTTTCAAATTGCATTAGTATTTCTTCCATGTATTTTAAAATAAAATGTATTTTAAAGAAAGAAAAGAAATCTAGGTTACATTTGAGATTCAAGTAGTTTTTCTGCGTTTGCTTTGTAGTACCAAAGGGTTTCAAAAGGAAAATATTTGAATTTATTTAAAGATATCACATTTTATTCATCTAGGAAGGAAGCTGTTATTTTTCCAAAGCATTTCATTTCGAATTCTTCGCACGTGGTTCTGAGAGGAATGAAACATTTAAAATAAATAACCTATTTTATGAAATTACTTCAAGATAGAACTTGATATATATATATATACATATATATATATATATATATAGTTGTGTGTGTGTGGTGTTCCAAAATTCATGGGTAAAAATTTAAGAGGTAAGAGAGAAAATCTAAATAAGCAATTTTCACCATACAATTCATAGAAGGAGAGGAAACGATGAACCGAAATTTCAGGAGGCATGGCTATTTCCAGATTACTGAACATTGCCAGTTCTCCCGAAATCTAAGGTAAAAATGACGATGTGCAAGAAACAAACGCTTTATGATTTTCATTGCAACGCCGTCTAGCGGTTTACTTCTTGCTCTCCACCTATGCATTGTATTGTGAAAATTGCTTGTTTAGATGTTTTCTATCACCCTTTAAATTTTTCCCGTGAGTTTTCAAATATCCTGTGTATATACATACATACAAACACACACACATATATATATACTAATATTGTACATAAATCATTATCTAAAATATCAAAATCAGATAAATAATAACTGTTGAATTAACAATATATTCCTAAAAATAATTATATTATTAAAAAAATTCAAAATGGACAATAAACTTGCATAGCATGTAATTTCATTAGGAATTTTCTGTCTTACGAAATAATACATATTCATTATACCTTGCACGCAAGTTTTCTGGACAAGCATATTGTAAAGATTGTTAGCTAGAACCTCACTATGTTTTTGTCTATGTATCAAACCATGTTTTTTTTACATACTATTAGCTTAAAAGGCTTTGAAATTACTTTCCTTTTCAAGTTTCTTCCCTGATTTAACGAATTATTTTCTTTTACAAGAAACATCACGCTATCTTTTGTAACTTTTGCAGTTTGCTTTTTGTAAGGGATAAACAATATATTAAAATGTAAAATATACTAAGAGTTCACTCACAAGTTTTATTTAAAGTTTCAACAAGGATTTTTTTTTGCAAAGTCATATATGTATACATAAAATGTGTGGAATTATGCGATAGGTTGTTTCAAAATATGTTGTTCTATAATTGTGATATTTTTATCTTATGCGTTTGACAAAAATCCAGTTCGAATTTTGTTCCAAAAATGTATTACTACCAGAATCATAATCTTCCAATGCAAAATAAATAGTAACTATTTTTTTAAATACTGTATACTTCCATGAGTATATAGAAAAAAAAATTTTTAAAAAGTAATTTGAATTTACCAGTTATATCAACTCATATTTAATAATTTTTGAAGTAAAACGTTTCCTTAGCGAGGGAAAGTTGTAACTATAAGGCATTTTTGAACGAAAATGTGTTAAAAAAAATTTGACTTTTTACGAAAGAAGATTCAATACTTAGAAATGTTCATTTAGTAGTTCTATTTTGTTTTTGATTTTTTTTATCATCAAATCGCTATCTTATATAAATGCTTTAAGTACATCGAAAATTTAGAGTAAATCAGTCGTTTCTTATAACTGAAGTATTCCCTATAAAACACATGTAATATTATATTTTGCAATTTGAAATGAAGCGTACTAAAAAAAAATCGAAAATAAAGATAAGGAAACTAATTCAAATTGTAATATTATCTAATCGCTATTTATAAATATATTCATTTTGTTAGTGCGCATATTTTAATTAATTATTAAGATATTTTTTCTTAATGTAAGACATTTTGCATGTATTAATCTTAATATGTAACTTAAATTGGTAACCACTTTGACAAATCTTTTTAGTCGATATAAATGCTAAAATATTTTTGATATTTAGTATTTTTTTAGTACTTCAAACATTCTAAACCTAAGTTCACTATCAAAATGCATAGAGAAACGGTCTCGAGTGGGACAAATATTTTGAAACATAATCATCACTTACAGTGGGAGTCCTCTTCAAACAATTTCACTTAAATCGATTAATGCAACGGAAGTAGAGTTGAAAGCAAGATGAATGAACATCATAAAGAGTAGAAACTGTTAAATGAGGACAAAGATATCCCCAATGACTAATAGAATTCAGGATATGACTGTTGAGAACTTGCCAATTCTTGCATCGCTTGAAAATCGTTAAAATGAATAAAATAGTAACTTGTGACAAAGTGACGTTTTGGGACTATATGTTTAAAAGTATAGGTACAAACTCTAGTAAAAACACATTTAAGCACAGAGCATGTTATAAAGAGGAAATTAATTTTCATATTTAATATTTTGTTCCAATGAAACAAATTTGGAATCAAAATTACTTAACGGTATAGTAGAAGATAAAATAATTTTAAATATTGAAAAAATAATTTCTCTAAAATTATAAAAAAATCTAGACTTCGAGCTCCAATGGTAAATAATCTTTCTAAAAAATTGCTAAAAACTAGATTTTTTTTAAGATTGTGTTTCTATTTTTGGTCTCTTTTGAATTTTACATGAAAGAATTCAAGACTTTAAATTACCGGTTGTATTTAACTAAATATCACGTTCATAGTAAAAAAATTTTTGTTTAATTCTAGCTTCGTGAACAAAAATGATAAAATTTCACTTACTCTAAATTTGTTCAACAAAGCAATAATTTCTTATCAATTTCAGTAGCGTTATTAATTTTTCAAAAATGAAAGAATTCAAATACTCGTATATTCACCAGTTTGGACATTGAACATTCCATTTATCATTCGCATATATAAATATTAATTTGAAGCACTTTAAGGGATTGTAATTGCTTATTTACACCCTGAGAAGCAAGATGAGGGTAATAGAAGACGGACTTGGTAATTTTAAGCATTGGTCAAGAGACGCGAGGGCGATACCCATGCTGGCACCTTCCTCTTCATACTTCCACACCACGCCATTGGGTGGACTCGGGATCTTGACATATTTAGGTGCATTAGCTCCGCTATACAACGAGTCTTTGGTGGCATCAAGACTCGAACTCACATATCGATGAAAGTCACCGTAAGTCCATGACCATGACCACTATGCTACCCCGACCACTTAAACACGTAGAACTATACAGACATCAATAGTTTTGAAGAGACAATAGAATTCTATTTATTGCGAAGTGCTAAGTTATCATTCTGCATACTCATTAGTTTCTTTCCCTTAACATAAGATACAAAATAGAAATAGTGACACTAGAGCCACAAGAATTATTTTACGTATCCACCAAATTCGTTGACTTGAATTATTTTAATGAAATGGTTAGAATGATTAAGAATATTATATTTACCACTTCAAAAATGTGTGTAGCATTATTTTAATTTTTGTGTAGACTATTTTTGTGTAGACTATATCAAAAATGTGTGTAGACTATTTAATTTTTTTTTCTATTTATTTATTGCTAATTTTAAAGAAAATTAAATAAAATCCCCAAATTTTTGTCATCTTTGTAGAAAAAAAAAGCTCCAGTTGTTATCCAAGTAGTAGAGAGGCAGTTAAATATTAAATTAAATAAACATAAATTTCAATATTATTAAACTGTATGATTGATTTTTTAGACTTGAAGTTAGAATAATTTTATTGAACAGTATTTGTAATTAATGCATCGAACTTCCATTCTATGCTAATGGATAATTTGTATAGAACGAATTAACAAGAAAGATATTAACTATAAAACAATTTTTTTTCACTACTTTTACGAAAGTATCCCCTTCAATCAATTTTAGTACAATAATCCTTCTTATATTCTGGAAAGTGAATTTTTCAAAGAGTGTAAGAAAAAATCTCCTAGATAATACAATCATATTACGGGCAGAAAAGTTTGCAGTTTCTTCAGGTAAATAGAATTTTGGAAAACTAAGTTTTCCTACAAGTTAAATTTTGTGATTCGTGATTAATTTAACTTTTCATTAAAATCTATATATTAGTTAATGCCACAAAGAAAAATATACTGTGAAGAATTTTAATTCATGAGAAAAATAATTTTATGATTTCTTATTTGAATCCTAATGCTATTATAGGACAGAAACTTTACTTAAAATACCTTTGCATTTCATTATAAATTAATTCTTATTGAAAGAATGAATCTGAAATAATTGAATTAAAAATTACTTAGTCATTTTTTAAAGTTTCAACGTGTCTTTCTTATGCAAAAGAAGTTACAACTACATTTGCATTAATAAATATTTTTTAACACAATGTAAATTAATTAACACCATTTAATAGTGGGAAAAATTAATTAATTTTATAAACCATTGAAAAGAAGAAATATTTGTCAAAGGAAAAGAACTATGTTAGCACTTGTCAAAACAACTTGCAAAAGCTGAATTATTTTAATTAATTAAAATGAGATGTTTTCTGATTTAAAAAGCTTTATATTAAAGAAGATCAAAGAAAGTTTTATTTTGTTTGATATACAAGAAATGTTTTGATGTTATATATATATATATATATATATATATATGCATGCACTACTAGATGAAACGACTTAATGGTCTCATAGCCTTTAAGGTCTCTAGTAGCGCATAGCCTTTTACAAGTATTATACCTGGGTAGGAAAACTGCGGAGTTAGTATTCCTATGTCGAACATGGTACAAAATAGAGGGAAAAAAAGAATAGCAATTCTGTAGATTATCGATTTAGTACAAAACACACCATGTGGAAATAATGCTAATAAAAATGGTTAAGACGCAAATGTTTTTGTTGATTTGTTTGTAATTTCGGGAATTGTGACGTCACAGAACTTGAGCGAAAGGATAAAAGTTTATCTGTCAGACAAATCATCACAGCGGCAGGTTGGTTTTGTATATAGTTCCCAATCGAGAGGACTGTGGTTTAAATCTCGTGGTGTGCACCTTTGTACTAATTGTCTACACGAACAGAGTAGAAAATATGCATACAGTGCAAAATTATGTCGCAAAATGTACCAATTTTATGCAAATTGGAATTGGGTGTCAGAATTTTGTGTCTTACAAATGTGTGTGTCTTTTGTGCAAATACGAATGCACATCTGCTAACGTGAGACAACTAGAAAAAAAAATTTCTCCTCGAAGATGTATGTTGAAGCTCATGGTCATTGAGAGATTTTCCAAAAAATATTATTGTGAGATGGTTCTATTTAATTGTGAATGTGGGTGCTAGACAAGATCGGCAGCGCGGTTGTACTGCAACGTTTTCTTGAAGATCCGCGTCTTTCACGGAGAACCATCCTAAACGTTGTGAAACCTTTAAAGGAGACAGGCCGCGAAACTAGCCGACTTTGATCAGGATGCAGAAAATATATTATTGGGTGCATAATCCTTTCGGGTTTTAAACTCCAGGTTGACTATTATTTGATTTGAGCCAGAATATTAGTTTGACGTTTGCCCAGGAGTTGATAATTTAATATGTGAAATAAAAGATTACATGAACTTTGATCAGGCAAATCAGCTAAGGTAGAACGGTAAGTACAACCGAAAGATGAATTATCCAACGCTCTCATATATTCGAATACAGCACAAGAGAGGTAAGCGAAACTGTAGCCTCAAAAAAGTTTTTTTGGGAAATCCTAAAAAAATTAAGTGCTCAGCCATACCAGACACCTCATCAGGCACTAGTGGATGGGGATGCCAAAGACAATATTCTTGGCGGATATTGTGTGGATGGATGAAGCATGCCTTTCTCAGAATAAAATGTGCAATAGGCAGAAAATCCATGGCTGGAGTGGAAAATCCTACATGTTCTTCTGATGTTCGACATCAAATGCTATTTTTTATTAATGTTCCATGTCTAATTTATAATAGGCTTATAGGTTCAGTATACTATCATAATACTTTGACAGGCGTGCGATATTTAGTACGTAATACCTGATTTTGTTGAGAACTTGTCGTTGCTTCAATTCCCGGTTACTTGGTTCCAACATGACTGCCCAACTTCGCACAAGACATCACAAATGAAGCAGTACCTGTTGAAGATATTTAGGTAACAAATAATCGAATACGGTGATTTCGAAATGTAGCCTCCACATTCACCTGAGATGATTTCAATGATTTATTCTTATGGGGGTACCTTAAACAGCAATTGTGTAGAATTCTCCTACAACATTGATGATTCATTACGGATATTTGTGTCATCATGTCACTATTTATGCTAAAACAACGTGGGAAAGGTGAAGCTCAAACAACGATCCAGATGTGCATTGCAACTGATGAAGTTTGAAAATTGAATATAAAGATATCTTGACATAACTAGTTGTCCTTTTTTTTTCTCTTTCTGATAATGTTTCGTTACATCTCCGTGTAGGAAATCTGCAACAAACAATTGTACGTTTTAGGCATTGTCTTAGCATTAATAACAACAAGATACCATTTCCTTTCGTATTAAATAGAAAATGTTCTACAACTTTGTAATTTCTTCCCGCCCCACATCTCGTACCGCGTGTGTGCTGTTTCGAGATATATAGGAATGTTAACATCATAGTTTTCCACCACAAGATATATAGGAAACGAAGCCCTGCCTCTAGTGGCACATAACTGCTTTACTATAACCTAGACACCACTTGTATGAGTATAGCCTCTGCTGTTCGGAAGTTAAAAGTTGGTGTATATATATTTATAACATGTACATCGTGCGATTGGATTATCAGTATATTGCAAAATTTATATCCTACTTTCAACTACACTTAAATTTTGCAAGAAACCTATCAAAATATAAATATTTCGAAAATATTAATTAACAAGAAGTGTTATAAAATATTCACATAATACAAATGATATTAAAAGTATCTTAAAATAAATTTATATAATTTGTTTTAAAATGCCTAAATTTTAGAGTTACTTTTGTACTTTTTAAGCATATGAATAAAAATCTATTAAAATATTTATATAGAGAGAAGCAAAAAAAAAAAAGTAAATTTGAAATTATTTATGCTACATCTCAGTAACTTTCAGATAAATTTATGCCACTGAAAGGCATACTAGGTAAGTAAAAAAACTAATTTCCATAGAAAAACAAATTCAAAGCTTTAATAATACTATTTATTGCACTACATTTATGTTATTCGAACATTGTAATAGTGATAAATTTTTAAAAAATGTGGTTTGGAATGAGCCAAAATTAAGAAAGTATACGAAAGTGTTTTTCAATGAGTCGAAATAACATACAACCGAACTTTTACATTCTTTTGATGTATCATTTAAATAAATAAAAAAAAACTTAATATTACTATTCAAACAAAAAAAACTACTCAGTTATACAAACAAAACTACTCAGACAAAAAAAAAACTTGATTAAGTAAATAAAATACTACATTAAAAAAATTTGCAATACAAAATTGAATTATTTTCAATGGAATCTAATTTATTTCATAATTACAAGTAAATAATAAGTGGTAAATATACTCAGTAATGGACTAGGAATTATGCATCAAGATTTCTTACTACAATAAGAAAAATTCGTCGACATCTGCATTCCACCTAAATTAATATTAAACAATAAGATATTTCTTATTGCAAGCAAAGTTCATTCGTTAATTAAAGACGTTACTAAATGACAATATTTTTCGATTACAATATTTATTATTGATTCAATAATTATAAATAGAAACAAATTAAAGGTTGGTTGACTTAATTAATGGCACTGAATAATCTCAGGGTATATCGTTCCAAACTCAAAATCAAGAGGAAACAAATTGAAAGTACTTCATTTAAAAATCAGATTTTAATCCATATGTTTTTAGTTTCATACGTCGTAATTGTTTCATGAATTACAAGTTCGAATACTTTTTAATTTGAATTTTCAAAAGTGCAATTTATAAAAAATTATTCTCAAAATTATTCATATTATTCTTACGTTTACAATTTAAAAAATACTCCGTATGGTTGAAAAGTACCTTCTAGAAGTTTATAATTGATAAATGTCATCATTTTAAGGTAGTATTATTGAATATGTTAATTTTTAAACTTTTAGTGTGTTTGACGATGGGAATGATGAAATTTCATTATGAATCTAGATTTTTTAGAATATTATGCTATTACATAATTACCGGTTATATATATTATAATGGGAAAACGCTATAATAGTGGATCCTTCTTTTTTATGATGAAACTGAAAACCTATAACTGCTAAATTAATTATGAGTAAGAAATATCTAGTCTTAAGTATTACAGGGCTTTTGTTTTTTTCTAGAATAAATTTGCTTTCTTATTATCAAACAAGAAATAAGGCCCTTAACCAGGGAAGAATAGCCCATTTTTTAGATGGTGAAATGATTTCGAAAAGTATGAGCTTTATAAAAAAATAATCGAGTGCGTTTTCTCCATTTTTAGTGACAATTAACCCGGTCTGTATTTCTTTTAACTTTCCACATCAAATTAATGTTCTAATTTTTGGATATTTATTGATGATCTCCACACTGACAAGTCTTCAACAAAACCTCACACAAAATTTTCTGCAGGATATAAGAACTTACAATTATAATAGGGATCGACAAATTACGGCCGGACATTTGTTTTTAATCCTGCCTACGGGTTAGAATTGTTTTTTCATGAAAACATAACAACAAAAAAAAATTACAATGGTATTTACAATTACATTTCATTTAGTTGGGAAGTTGATGAATTTTATGCAATTCAAACTTCAAATTACAGAAAGTCCCTATGAGTAGTAAAAAGATAATCGTGAATAGCCTAGCGTCACAAACTGCTCCAAAATTCCTTAATAAACATGACTGAAAAAATTTAATAGTGGCTGCCAATTTATTTAAAACGAAATAGTTAACACAGAAATTCCGTTTAGGTAAAATGCAAACAAATAATAAATTACATCAAAAAAGAATAATAATTACTAAAGAATATCATAATTCGAATTTAACTTTTTAAAAAAAAATTTATAATTCGAGAAATTCCGAATTTCAAAAGCATCTAAAAATACAAAATATTGAATTGAATAAGTTTATTCTAACTTGATTATTTAGAAAATCGGGAATTATTTTAATATTAAAATATCAAGCTGGCATTCATTTGCATACGTTATAAAATATTCTAGTAATTTCTTATAAGTATGCAATGTATTAAGTTATTAAGAACCACTAAAATTTTTCAAATTTAAAAATTAATTATATCTTTGAAAGAAAAGAAAAAACAATTAAAAGAATTCATAATAAAAGCATTATATATAATTAGTATATCTTCCTTTATAAAAATGAAATTAAATTGTTTTAACTATAAAATATTGGAAAGAGATTATATTTCAAAATCTTACTTTTTAAAAATTGAAATATCAAGATAGTATGTCATCTAATTCTAACGAATTAATCAGTATTTAATGATTAATATATTTATCAAGCTGTAAATATGTTTTGAATATTTATTGGAAAATTATATTCTTTGCCGTTATGAAACAATTTCAGGGGATTTAAAATTTTATTAGCCATTTGAGTACTAAGTTATTATTGCGGTATAATTCATAATTATATAGATGTATATTAATATTTTAAAATAAAAATTTATCAACTTGAAATTGAGAAAAATTTCTTTTACCTTAAGTATTGCAAAAATACTTTTTTTAATCTATAATTTCTATTTTCACGACTAAGAATTCAGATTGATTGTTATTATCTTTTGTTTGAATTAAATGTAAATATTTAAGATAAAAAGGGAGATTGGATATACCTCTCTGCAGGGTTATAAGTATAACTAAAGATATTTAGGTCATCAATATATCTATAAATGATAAAATTATTCTTATTTATATAATATTGTTCATAATATTTCAAATATGGATTGAATAAGCTATTACTAATTGATCCCCTTGTGGTATTCCTTTCACTTGTGCACATTTCTTATTATTAAATATAATGTAAATTTCTATAGGAACTATTTTAACTAAAGGTTAAAATTTTTCAAAAGAGATAATAACATTTAAGTTATTTTGCATGAAAATTATTAAAACAAAAACTTTAAAAACATCATTACCTATGCAATCAAAACGCAACAGGGAATTGAGTAGATACTTTCGTTTTGAACGAGTTTAATTATACATGCATGATTTTTAATAATAGCTGTATTATTTAGTTTATTTACATTTTGTTGTAAAACCGATTGTAACAATTTATCAGCTTTGGTAAAGTTAATATTTCATATAATTGTAGCGACTCTAAGTTTAATGAGCTCTGTATGAAAGTAAGAGAATTGAAAGTATATGGGAAGATATTTAATTTTCTTTATTTCAAAAACCAATTTTCAGTATGCAGTTAGTCTATTATAAACTTCTCTATCATTATTTTTATTTTCAATAAAAGCGGTATTTTCTTCTATATATTAATTAATCATTTTTTGCATAAATACTTGCTAATAATTTCATAATTGCTATGAGCCTTACTCACATATTCTACTACAAAATCATTTTGTAATTCTATAATGGTAATTAAATTTGGTGCTATCAGTAGTTCTGAAATTAATCTTATTATTATCTTTTTTTTAATATTGCACTTGTATTCAATGAATAATTCTAAATTTAAGCCATATTTTATAGCTACAGTAGTAATAAAATTATCACTATCATAATTAATCTGTTTCATAATATATTGGTTATTAATTGATTTCAAAAGCCCAAACCATGTTTTTTTTTTCACTTTGTCTCTGACTATTTTCAAGCCTCTGTAAATTATACTGCTGTTTGTAGAAAATGCAACACCATGAAAGAATCATCAGAATCAAATGAAATTTAATGCAGAAACGACTTGTACTGATACAAATAAATGATGAAATTTTCAAAACAAAAGAAACAAATTAAGCGTCCGAAATCAGTATTTGGTGCAGCCACCATGCGCTGCAATAAGTGCTGCTATACGACGTGGCATGGAGTCAAACAGATGTTGAATATCTGCTTGAGGAAGAGAATTCCATATCGCTTGTATGCGCAACCAAAGTTCGTCTTTGGAAACTGCAGGACGCGGATCACGAGCGAGACGCCGACCAACCATATCCCACACGTGCTCAATAGGCGACATATCCGGTGAATAAGCAGGCCAAGGAAGAAGTTGCATGCGTTGTGCTGAACAGAAGTCTCGAACAGTCCGCGCAACATGTGGGCGTGCATTATCCTGCTGAAAGATAGCTCCAGGGATGCCTTGAAGGAAAGGAACGACTTCGGGCTGTAGCACTTCACGGACGTACCTGTTGCTATTGAGATTACCCTCAATTCGTATCAAATTGGATTGTCCATGATACGAAATCGCACCCCAGACCATAACTCCGGGTGTTCGACCACTATGTCGTTCAATAATACACTCAGGAAGGCAGCGTTGACCGGCATAACGTCTAACACGAACACGGCCATCATGGGTCCACAAATTGAAGCGTGATTCATCTGAAAAGACAACTTGGTGCCAATCAGCTCGCCTGTCTCTGTGCTCAAGAGCCCACTGCCGACGCAGCCGTCGATGATTCGCCGTGAGGGGAATCCTGTATAAAGGCACCCTTGCACGCAATCCACGGCGCAGCAGACGACGACGAATTGACGAAGCCGACAATTGTACACCTGTAGCAGTAGACCAACGTGCTGCCAGCTGCCTGGAGGAAGCTGTGCGATCATTCACCGCCATGCGGAGCAGGTGTCGATCATCGCGCTCTGACGTCACCTTCTGTCGTCCAGTGCCTGTTTTTCGAGTTGTTCGGTGCTCGTCGGTCCACTGCTTCCAAACTCGCATCACTGTGGAACTGTTCCGCTGCATACGAGCTGCTATTGCGCGATAGGAAAATCCTCCTTCTCGAAGGCCGATTATCCTCCCTCGTTCAAACTCCGTAAGTTGCTTGAATTTCTTATTCTTCCGTCGTGGAGGCATACTCAGGTCTCACTAAACGTTTGCCACTAACAAATAATCATAGACTTTTTTCAACGTCCCGCTACAGCACTTTATTTATACGCTTTCAGCATCAATTCAGAGGGCGCTGCGCGCGCCGCGCACGCGCGATGGCTCTGAAACCTTATTAATTTGCATAATATCCTATAATTGACATTTGCTGCGAATTTCATTTGATTCTGATGATTCCTTCATGGTGTTGCATTTTCTACAAACAGCAGTTTATATGTTGGACTTCATCATTAGTGTAATTTTAATATTCTTTGCAATCACAGTTCAATGTATTCCCTGTAAATCTTAATATCATTATAATTAAAAGTAAATCTGCTTATTTCTTACTATACTTGAAAGCTTTTCTTAACTTTAATATTATTATTATTATTACATATATATATATGAGTGTGTTCTTTTATTAATATTTTAATATATGTTTGGCATTCGCATAAGAAATAAAATAAGATATTAACAAGGTGTGTCGTATTTTGAACCCTAGTCAAATGACTAGATATATCAAGTTATATGAAAAGTAGCGTCTTACTCATAAAAGTTGTACATCATACTGCGAATAATTATGATACCTTTAAGAAATTGTTAAATAGCTTGAGTGAAAGAGGTTGAAAAGAGCTTAATCCTAACACAAGGATAGTATTTACATAATGATCGCATACATTACACACATAAATACTTTTACACTGCCAAGCATTTAAAACACATGCAATCAAATTCTTTTAATTTTAATATATAAAAAGTTCCAACAAAGTTTATTGAATTATGCCCAAAAGTATTTTAAAAACTTTTAACTAAGTTATTTACATTTTCACTGTTTTAAAAATAAAGTAAAACTCTATTGTAAATTTAAAAGCATAAGCGTTTGTATTCATTTGTCCTTCTTTTTTAGTTTGACGTTCTAAATCCTATATAAAAGTCATGAAACGACGCAATGATTACGGCGACATCTTGCTGCGACTTCATGTACATGATTAATGTCTGATACTCCATATTGAGTTCGAGGGTCTGATTTATCTCTCTGTGTTAAGCTGAGGTCCTTTCAGATATTCAAAGCACTTGACCGCGGGAAGATTATCAAGATGTATGATGGGAGGCACTAAATGGATCAACACAATGCGTACTACACGTGAGAAAAACGTTGTACCCAAAAGAAATTCCCAATGAACATGACAAATAAAATGACCATTGGAAAAAAAGCTGCATCGCAGTCTTTCTGGCTCCAGTCCCATTCTAACGTTTACCGAATTCTTTTCTGGAAAAGAATTGATCTTTTGCCAGATCTCATTCTTCTCCTCTCCCTAGTTTCTCTTTTATTTTCTTCTGATTTCTTCCGAGTTGAGTTGGAAGGAGATAAATCGTGTTTCGTTTTTATTATTCTTTCATGAGTCTTTTTTTTTTTTCATTCTGTTTTCCCTTTTCTTTTTTTCGGCTTTGCTTTCTAACGTTGATGATGTTCACGCGACAATTTTAAAACTCAAAATAATTAAAACATATAAACATCGAATTATGAGAAGCTTGGAACATTTTCAAAAATCTTAGAACAACGAGTGAAAAAAAAATGGCTACCGATTCGTCTGTGAGTTTCAGAAACCGTAAAGCACAGCTATCATTTTTAAAGAAAATTTAGAGGAAAAACAAGCGCTTTTTTTTTCTTGTCAGACGATAAAATAAGAATATTAAGGAAACGGAAGTTAGAAAGTATTGCTTTTTTACTTTTTCTTAAGTCACATGTTAAGTTCAAGTATTAATGCCAAGCGAAACAAATGTGACGGCCTGAAAATTCCCAGGTGCAATAGATAGGAAAGAAAGTTTTTATATAAAAAATAGAATTTTTTTTTTATTTGCAAAAATATATCTTTATTTTTTAAAATAACAATGAAAAAGAAAAGTAGGTAAACAAAAACAGCGGTTCTTAGTTGATATTCCTTATACCTTTGAAAGTCATCCATTTCTTTTAAAATGTGGTACAATTGTGACATTTTAAAGTATAGCGCAAATTTACGTAAGATGCAATTTACTACATACGTGTTTATTTTAAAAGTGTTGCTTTGTGAATAATGCCTAGCAGGAGGCTTATATTTATTTTTTTAACTGATTGATGTGGTGAGTGTATGAACTGTTTAAAATTAGCTGCGAAGTATTTTAGAATTTGTTATGCATTTTCAATAACAATAATATGTTTAATATTATACAGGCTTTGTAATAATCGCACCAGCGCAAACACTAAAATGTTCATCAGCTATTTCTGATTAAAATATGTACTGAATTAATTACACAATACGATATAATCAAAGTATCATTACAAAAACTGCAGCAACGTTTTGGTAAACTCTTTAGCAAAGCCATGAAGTATAAGCGAAAATCTTCCTTTTTCAATTGTTAAAAATTATTATTTAAAGTAACAAAAATCTAGAAAGCATCTCATTAAATAAAAAGAGATAATATTTCTTAAAAACGTCTCATGAAATAAAAAGAAAGAAAAGATGTATCAATCAAAGTTCTGATTGTGGCATTTCTTTTTAATTTTCTAATACCAAAAGTCACGTAAAAGAATCAGTTATGATTCTTTAAGGAAATAAGTTTCATATTAGATGAATTAACACACTTAAGCATACACACATATTAAATAAACACAATCATGATTTTAATTATATTAAACAGTTTTCTTCACTACCATGCTAGTCATTTAACCGAATTATCCTCCATTCAAAGGATTTTTTTACGCAAAGTAGTGTGTGATTGTATATATGTCTTAGAATACAAATAGCATAGATTAATACTTTTAATAATAAACAAAGCAAGTGACATTTTCAAGAACATAAATTGTTGCTAAAATTCAAAATATCATTTAACGCTTTAATTTTTTTTTGACAAATGTAATTTTTTTCCAAATGATATAGTTTTTGGAAAATTATCTTAGAGATTTTATAAAGTCTTAGCGAAAGTCAAAATATTATTTGAAATTTCTTTTTTTAACAAATGTCAATAAAATTGATCATGTACAAAAATAATTTATCCGCAGAAACATTTAACTGGATAATTTTATCTGAGAACCATTTTATTTCATTCATTTTTATTCAACTGATAAATTTCAATAAGCTGCTCATGTTGTAAAGAAAATTGATGGAGATACATTAAAAAGTACTTGATTATTAAACTCAACTTTAAATACAAATTATAGCTAGTTTGTTCAATATCATCAATGATACATATTAGTTTTTATTTTAATTAATGAACATTGATATGAGAATTCATTATCATTAAATGAATATGATACCTTCCAAATTTTACCAATGTAAAGATAATTCTCACTAATTACACAAAACATGCTTAATTTTTCTCTCTACTAAACCGAGTTAGTCAACTGCTGTTTTTCTTTAATCTGCAATCAAATGTCGGATAACAAAACTATACTATGAGAGAAAAATTTAAAAGAGCATAAAATTAAATCGATTGATTTTTATAAATATTTAATGTAGTAAATAAAATACTAGCAGAATGTTGAAATTTTTTCAAAGAACTAATTATCTGATTTTATCTCCCCCCCCCTCAATGTTCAGCTGCTATTTTCATTTAATAATACTAAAGAGCAACATATACCCTCTTAATTTAAGGCAACGTAGAAGCTTAATGAATTTAACACCCCTTTTTCAAAGAAAATTATAAGCTTTTATTGAAATAATTCAATATTATGAAAAAATTCTATAATATATGGTTTTGATTTTTTTTTAGTATCTTGAAATTCTTTAATTTATTAATATCTATTCAAACCGTAGTTTTTATAACTTACACTATACTTTTAAAGTCGGGTTTTGTGACTTTGTTTACGGTAATTTTAAAAGATTGTTAATACATTCGAATTCAGCCTCCTAATGATTTGTGAAAATGGATTACAGATATGATGATGCAGGTATGGAGTAAATTATTCCTTTGAACATTTTTGTGGGATCCATGCCATTACTTGTTCCTATATATTTCTATAATTATCGATAAAAATTTCATTGGTCCTTAAATAGAATTTTTGTGCAAGTGCAGAGGGTATCTGCTTCAATGCATGAAGAAATTTCTTCATGAGAAAATTCAAAAAATTAAAGCTTCTATAGATTTTATATAAGTCATAATCATGTTAATATTGTATGGAAAATGTACAAAAAGTAATTGTAACGTTGATGAAATTTGATACAAAAATATTATTAGTCTCCAAAGGGGCTATTATTTTAGGTATAGAATAAATTGATCATCTGATCACGTTTCAAAATAAAAAGGGAAATGTACGTGACTTCTTTTCACTTTACAGAAGAAGTAATTACATTTAGTTTGAAATAAGTTCAATTTAATAATTTATCGTTTGCTTTAAATTTAATGCCAGGAAAGAATATTATTGTCCACTTCAATAGTTTATCGTTTGCTTTAAATTTAATGTCAGGAAAGAATATTATTGTCCACTTCAATAGTTTATCGTTTGCTTTAATTCTAATGTTTAACGGAATATTTTAATAGTATGTAAAAAAGTTAGCACCTTTGATGGCTAAATCTGTTCTTGACAAAACACTTTACATGAAGCATTTTTTCCTTTATAATTAATAATATTCTAATATAGATTTTATTTGGATCCTTTTAAAAATTCGGAACAAAATGTATGCTTAATGTGATTTTTTTTATTGTTATAAAAAAGAATAAGAATAAACTTGAAGATTTTAGTTACCAAAATGCATAAAGAAAATTCGTAATGTTTCAGAAAAAGACGAGTTATTTGTGATTACCTTTTCCAGTAATCTACCATTTTCCAGAAGAAATAAAAATGATAAAATCTACTTATAAAAATGATAGGAAAAATTTTGAATTAAAGAAATATTTTCGTAGCATCAATAAAATTTTCTATTAAAATAAAATTCAGGTCATTAATATAAATACATATTAGAAATTTTTAAATGTCTTGTATATATACATCAGTCCATCAAACACATATGTGTCTCTAAAAATATCGCATATATTTAAAAAAGTCCTTAAAGAAAGGTATTTCAGAAAGAAATTTATAAAATAGTTAGTCTAAATCAATTATTACAATAGCATTAAATTATTAATCCTTCTTTAGGCAATAATCTCTTTTAATATTACTTATCCAATCGGTATTAAATGTAATTCTTATCTTTTTATATTTTGTAACATTTTAGAAGCATATGCATTTCAGTTTCTGAAACAAAAAAGTACATAATAATTTTTTTTCTTTCTCTTAATTACTGATCACAAGATACAAACCTTAAATGCCAAACATATGCCTCACAAATTGATCCTAAGTTTGAGATTAATTCTATTACAAGAGAGAATTGCATTCCTTACTGAAAGGTTTAATAACCTGCCAATAGCATTTGCCCGTAATTGCCTTGAGGCTAACTTCAGAAAGTTAACGACCACTGCTACACCGAAGCTAAATCAGGAGCAATCGATAGCAGATCGAGTTTCTGAGTAGAACTAAGGTTGCTTTTTATAAGACCACGGCGATTTGACCTTTTTGTCTAAACTCATG
Organism: Nephila pilipes; assembly: GCA_019974015.1. Classification (NCBI taxonomy): domain Eukaryota; kingdom Metazoa; phylum Arthropoda; class Arachnida; order Araneae; family Nephilidae; genus Nephila; species Nephila pilipes. The sequence goes on from BMAW01061953.1 coordinate 231,628, forward strand.
GAAAGCCTGAGCAAGAAAATGGGATCATTACATGAACTTCCAGTAGTGAACAGTTTCTTGATTTTACTTGTATTCTTCATTAAGATTTTGTGATTTTAACAATATTTAATTAATTTTTGTTTGTTTATAATCTTTAATCCATTAATTGTCATTTAATAGGAACTGCTTTTAATATACTAAATGAACAACTTGATGTTCTTTTGTTACATTTTTATACTCTTATTTAGTACTTCAACATAATTATAGTATGGTATTTATTTGGCATGTGCCATGATTTTAATAAAGTCCATATTTCCTAGGCATTCTTAAGTGGATGGCATAGAAAAGGCATGCCTTTGAGCTCTAAATATAAACATGTGAAGTTCAAATAATATCTAAATCCCAAGAAGTAGTTTTAAAGCAAATGATATTGGCTTGAATTTTGTGTAAAGTATGGCACAAAACTAGCGAACATATAGGTATTAATCAATCGAAAAATTTAATGTTGTTTGAGCCAAACAAATGAAAATAAAGTTCACAATATTTAGATGAGAACGTTAACTCTTCGAATTATGGATTGTTCTCTCTTTACTGATTTCTATGAGTAGGCGAAGCGTCATAAAATACGAATAATTTCTCTTTAAAACGAGTGCCAAAAGTCGTTTGGCTGCAAACTAAAAAAGAAATTTTTTTTTTATTTCGAATTTTCTTTCGGCTGAAAGATGAATGAATTATTAAAGTTTCAGAGAACAAAATATGTTCTATCTGAGGTTACTGAAGCTGAAATGACACTTAAAAAGTACCAGAAGTACTTAACGAGGTGATTAAGTCTCATTTAATTGATTTTGATTTAATATGTTATTCATTGATAATTATTATTACTTATAATTCATATGCGTGGTTTTCATTTCTTAAAGTTGTTCTGTTAATGTTAAAAATAGGATCCAGCTTCATTGAAAAAATTTCAAATTGTTAATATAATATTCAGACTTTGTTATCGTATAACAAGCGTTTAATGTGTTACTTATTACTATCTGAATCAATCCAACTTTCATATTTTTGTTTTTCTCATTTTGAATCCTATTATTTAATGTTAAATGGGTTTTTTAATGTTGAAGTAAGAAAATACTTATAGACTGTCTATATAATCTAAAGAAATAACATGTTAAATAAAATGATGTATAATAACCACATAAATTTTGTATTAATTCTGGATGATAGTTTTATCTAATCATATACCTTATTTTAAAATTTGGATGAAAATAATTTTAGCAAAAGCACATTTTGTGTAACACAGGCATATTTATTACTATTTGATGCTATCTATTGAAACTTTTGTCAATATTTAGGAAGTAATGAGTCAAGTACTTACGTTTTTCATGTAAAAAATAAGAAAAACCCAAGAAAGTCATAACCAAAGAAATCGTTGAAAAGAATCCATAACATGTCTTCATGAATTTGAAAAAATAAAGACTTACAAATGCTTTGAAATGCTCTAAAATAACTTACGCAACTAAGTTTTTAATTTGTTGTAACTTTTAGACAATTTTCTTTCACATTGTAGCTATTTAATATATTCATGCAAAAATCCCAATACTTGAATAATATTATAAAAACGGAATTTAAAATTTGAATCTCATCATTTTTTTTCTGAAAGTCTCTGTATACCGTAATCCTCTTTGATTTACGTAAGTTATGCAATTGAAATTAAAAGCCAACTTTATACTTAGAAAATATTCCGGTAAAATCTGGAAGATTCAACTTATTTATAGAATTATAACAATTCTGAGCCGTAAGTGATGCTGAGCAACATATTGATTGAATACGTTGTCAAATATAAAATAGGGATGCATTTTAAGGAAAACTAGGGGAAAGGAAATTTTAAGGATGAAAGGAAAACTTAATTCAAGCATAAAAAGATATAACTTAGAATCAAAGGAAAATATACTTCAGATATTCAAAATTTTGTAATTCTAAGAGTGTGGCTTAAAGAAAATAAACACAAATATTATTAAAAGTTAAAAAAAATGTATACAAATAAAAAATATGGCGTAATAACACAGTAAATACATTGAAGTATAAAATAAACATTTTGCTCCTACATACTAATAATTATGTCCAGAACAGTTTCTGATGCCTGATATTTGTCAATGAAATGGTGACATACAATCCAAATCTGGTTCATACTAATAAGTATATAGTTACAGTTAAAGAAATTTTAGGTTTATGACTTTGAATATTAATACAAAAGTTTGATGATACTTATGATATCTAATCTATTTTTAATCTTTCGAATAGCTCAGAATTCAATGAAAGCAAACACGAAGCATATTAAGGATTTAAAAAGCAATTTTTTAATCAAATAAATTTAAAGTCATGCAATTCAAATCATTAATATATCCCCTAGACTGGGTTCAAAAATGTAGTTATATACTAAGATAGAATATGCGACACAGTTCAACTCTTTGTACATTAACATAAACAGCGTTTGGAGATGAACACAAATTGTTCGAAAAACTAAAATTGGTAAAACAGAATACAATAATGTTTATAAAGTGATGCAATAAAAAGTAATAGAGACACGTTCTTTATTAATTGATACTATTAGTATTCATTCTTTTTTAGTCTCATTCAATGGATTTCATGATTATATATATATATATATATATATATATATATATATATACACACAAAATTTGAAATTTGAATGTAATTGAACCGCAAGAATTTAATTCACAATTAAACTAGGAAATTATTTCAAAAATCAAAATTATAAAAAAAAATGTGAAAAATCACATCTGAACTAATAATAAAGAATGCATAAATCAAACAATAAAAATAAACATGAACTTTGCAAACAGAAAGTGGGAGAAAATACATTATTCAAATTTAACTGTAAAAGAAGAATTATGTAAAATAAAAATTAAAATAAATAAAAAATACGATATATATAACTGAAATGTTGAATAAGGAAACAATTCAGCTATTCCTAATGAAAACAATTCAGCAATTAATTGGAAAGTTCCTCTATGAAAGCTTTTCACTAAGCACTTTAACTCCGGAAGTGGAACCAATTAGTTAATGTGCAGAGCTGTCTAAACGTAAACACTCTCGGTTAATATTAGAGTCACGCTTTTACTTCTGAAAGAGAAAAATAATAAATAAGTAATAATAGAAGTCAGTCAACATCAATCTACACTAGATAAACTATGTTTATTTTGGTAAGGGATCAGTTAAAATATCGGACGGCTTTATTTGTGGAATAGAAGGACTTTTCTCCAAAATACATCATACGTAATATTTACTTTGCCACATCTTAACCAAAAAACAATATAATCAAATAAAACCTCTCCTGAGGCGCTTTTCGCGACGACATATGTAATATAAAATATAAATTCGTTTAAAGTTGAGGTGATACGGTTTTCTAAATGTTTCGGAGTAAATTTGTTCATTTAATTTATGTGAAGATTAACATTTAAATTACCTAATTTACTAAAATTGATAATGAATGATGCAATGAAAATACAAGAGATGAGAAAATCTTAAGTAGTTTTTTTCAACTTAATTTCCAACTAAACTATGATATTATTAAGCAAGGATACTGAACAATTTTTGAGTTCACAGTGATATTCAATAGATTTTAATAAAATGAAACAAAATTCACATTTATTCGTATAGTATGATAGTTATGAAGGGAATTAGTTTAGTTTTCATTAACGTCGCACTAGAAGCAACACGAGGGAAATTGACAACGGACCTCGTAATCTTGAACCACGGTCAAGTGACGAGGACGACACCTGAACAGGCACCCCTCTCTCCTAACTTTCATACCGCGTCAACTGGAGGACTTTAGGCCCCGACAGATTTTACGCGCATCAGCCCCGGCTACACGGAGGGTCTTTAGTGACCAAGGATCAATCCAGCGACTGAACGAAAACCGCCGGCCACGAATCCGAAGCCATGACCACTAGGCTACCGAGGCCACAATTATGAAGGGAAACTTTGATTGATACAAATGTAAATATATAATATTTTTTCGTGAATTTATGTATGTATATATATATATATATATATATATATATATATATATATATATATAT
>BMAW01061953.1:235716-247225 GCA_019974015.1 Nephila pilipes
TATATATATATATATATATATATATATATATATATATATATATATATGTATGTATGTATGTATAGTACTACACATTCAAACAGTTAAATGTTTTACATACACGGGCCTGCAAGTGGTAAAACATTTGCACTTATTTTCTCTTTATTTTATATATATGTATATCGCTTTCTCTTAGTTTGATGGAGGTAACTTGTAGATAAAGCAATGGGTTTTAGTGAAAAATTCGGATATCAAGACTCCATTGTGTCAAAAGCATCACGAGGAGTAATAAAAAAGAAGCTAACAATGACAAATTTGAGGAGATTTTAAAATTCAGCTGCAGTATGGTTGGAAGAATAATATCGAAGGCATGCGCCAACTCTAATAATGTTGAAATCATCTGACTAAGGCACAGAATTAAGAGATTCGTTGCCAATATAACATTAAGTAATTATGTTGTGATAGTTATGATTTTTACATTTAGTTAATATCTTTTATAAGACTCTTTCCAGAAATGCCTTTTTTTTTTCTTCCTTTTCTCTCCTGGATACGATCTCCAAAGATATTACATATATATTTTAATATATTTCGTTCTAAAACTGTACAATATTTTGTTGACAAATTTTTATCAGGGTTGGGGACTAAAAATAGACTCGTCCGACACATAACCATTTATGTTGGAATTCTGTTACCTTATGAAATTCTGAGTGTAGCTGCTCCCGCTGTTACATAAGACTTTGTTCAAGAAAACGCAAAAGGGAACCTGATATTCACCTAACTAAGCTGTTCTGAGTTTGAGGCTATCATGGCCCCGTGAAATACTCTAATGCGACTGAAACTACCAGAATCGTCATAATTATATTCATTAATCAATTTTGTCATGAAGATAAATTTATTTTTAAATAAACCTATATCATAAGAAAGTGTTAACGCATCTTTCGTTCAACTTTACGTTCAAGTTTCTAAGATCGAATGCTGCTGATGCGCTTATTTCATTAAAAACTTCCTGTTTCAAATGAATTAAAAAATTGTTTCCATAAAAAAGGACTTGTTTATCTGGAAAAAACAAGTTCTGTTCAAGCTACTCGTTTGAATTACCACACCACAATCGAAATAGTTTTATTGCAAAATCTAAATAGATCATTCAGTTTTAGCTTCACCACGTAGTGAAATTCGGCGTAAAACTAAGATCTCAGTCTGTAAACCGTTAAAAGGCATTTCCGAGGTTGGAAACTAATAATCTGATACGACGACCCTTTTTCCTTCCTCTAACGCCGATCTTACGAACTATCATTAGAGCGCGATAAAACTACATACGTGTTGGCAAGGCAACACTCAGCTTTTATAGAAGATGATTTTATCGCTTTTACGACTAGCATCGCACTAGAAAGTCGTCATAGCGATGAGGCTGTTTCCTAAGATCTCCTTTTTTTATTATTACCATCCGTGGATGAGATGGTATGCAGTGTTTGTCGCTGAGAAGATTATCTTCGTCCATTTCAGGGTGGTTTACTTTGTGTGTGGGAGTAGAAGTCCAGGAATTTTCGAGGATATATCTAAAAAAATACTTACTCGAGGAAGAAATAATAAGTGAATAAATAAAAAAAGAAAGGAATGTTCAGAATATATAGTGAAGAATTTCCTGATGATGAAGTACATTTTCAGTTAAGAATCGAAGTGTTTGTTGCTTCATGTTGTTAATTAACCAATACTAAAATTCAGTTTGTGCACAGCATAGAAAAACATACAAAAAAGTTTGCGTGTTCGCTGAGGAATTTGATGAACTACTTTCCGTCTAACTTTTCTTTGAAAAGATGCTTAGAGAACAGTATTGCAAATTATAGTTGATAAAAATTAATAATCCTGTATAGTAAAAAAATAATCTTATGTAATAAAACAAGCTAAAGATATTTATGGTGTGACAAACAGAGGTACAAATTTCTTATAAATTCAAAACATTTTTAATTTGTAGGATTAATTATTATATGACGTGTAAAAGAGATGAAAAAAAAAAAAATAAGAAAGCCACAATAATTCAGAGTTTCGAACTTATGAACGAATAACTCTAAATCGTTTGTTTGAAGATGAAAATTGGCATTTCATTAGATACTTGAGTATTAGACACTCGATCTATCAATTTTATTACCAATAAAAGTGTTTTATTACGAATGAAATGTATAATGAGAACTTCGTAACAGAATACAGTATCACTTTATAACGCAATAAAAACGTCATAGTTGAAAATTTCCCTTGATTTATTCACGTTATATTTAAAGCAACAATGAAATCGAGATATTTAACTATATGTTCAATTAATGCATATGTCAAATGGAAAGGAAACCCTAAGTGTAAAAAGGCCATGTTTTATTAAACTGGGTATTCAATATCATTTAAGGATGAAAATCTATAAATTTATAATAACAAGAACACATATCAGTATGGCATATGAGCCAAAAGTCATGTATCATGTTTGCGTTCTTTAAAATCAGACGCGATTTTTTATAAAATTAGACTCACCAGCTTCACATCAAATAATTGTCTTATGTTTCGTCTTTTCAAATATTATTTTTACAATAAGATTTCGTGATATCATCAACTGCGATATGTATTCAAAGTTTAAATTTACTTTTCTTTCGTGATTTAAATAAATAGCTGATTTTTTAATCTATGCCCTTATATAAGAATGGATCAGAGCCCATTTCAAAGCCAGTCTTTTGAAATGCAAGTGGGAGACTGCCAACAATTTGTCACCTTGCACTTAAAACACCTCTGAATCAACAGCCGTGTAATATTTGATTGTCTGAACAATGTTTTGTCTGTTAACATCAGCAAAAGTGTAACGATTTTATACAAGAGTTTCACATCGTTAACCATTATCACAATCAAATATTTAAGACGTATTTACGACGTAATTTTCACACTGAACGGAGTAACAAGTAACACACAAATGGGCTTTAAAATTGAAATTCAGATTTAGCTAATGCAGTTTAAGTATACATTCTATGGATACATCTTTATTCGAATTTATACACTGATGATGTAACATCCAAATGTCTGTTAAATATTTATGTAGAATCAACTTTTCGAATCCATTCATAATGCACCTAAGAAGTTCATAGCTATGTCCTTAAGAATAGCATTCTAAATAGGAGTTAGGCAACTGAGTAAATTTTAATTAATCAGATTTAAGAAAAGTTCCGTTAAGTGAAATAAAAGCTTAATGTCAAATCAAGTTCATAATAAAATCTAATCCCTCCTCCCTCCCCTATAAAATTCTGTGCTTTAAAATACATAACAGGAAAATCAGTTTTATGTTTCTGTAGGAATAATGAGTTTGTATATAGAACTATAAAATTGTCATATGATGTTATTTAAAATGAAATGTGACTTTTTTTTTAAATAAAATAATTACAACTACTTTGGTATTTGAAGAACTTACTATCTGTATCAAATATGTAACTATTATATGTCAACTGTTACCATACCTCGTTTTGATTCCATTGAAACACAAGAGAAAAACATAGCAAAAATATGTTTAAAAGGACTACAATTTTCAATTGTTCAATCTAAAGTTGATATTCTCAAGGTTAATACCTCAAGTGTCGTTCTCGTCAATTGACAGAGATTCAAAATTACGAGGTCCGTCGCCGATAGCCCTTGTGTTGCTTCTAGTGCGACGTTAATAAACCAAACCCAAACTCAAGGTTAATAAAAAAAAACTTTTACCAAAACTAACTTATCATTTAACCAAATATAACCTCTCATTCAAATAAGGCTAATGTCAGAAGCAATAAAAGCAAGATATTTTTTAAATACATACTTTTAAACTTCTTATCACTATCTGTTACGTTTGAAGTTATTCTCTTTTTTAAAAAAAATTATAACTATATTATAAAAATACAAATACATTTTACAACTATATACCAATCAAAACATTAGGAAATATATTTTCGAGATCAAAATTTGCAAGGAAGTTAATAAATAGATTGAACATTTTTAAAACAACTATTAAATTTAGCATTTGAAATATCCATTATTGCGAGAATATTTGGGACAAATGCAAGTCTGCGTCAATCCATGATAGATGCAGTGAACGAAGAGATTTATAATTTAGCTAAAGAGCATTACATTCGAAAATGAAGTTGCACCTCATTAAGTATTTCAATAGTATTTCAGATAATTCCTGCATCTCTATTGATGCATTAACTGAATTCTCATTGAGTTAACTGTAATAACGGATAACTATGATCTAATTATAATAAATATCCATTATCTAATTGAAGCTAAATCGTCATGTGACCTCTCTTAATGTGGACAAACATTCTATAAGCTAACAGACTCTAATCAATAGTAAAAACGTTCAATTGAAAGAGTGATAAAAAGCATTAAAAGCAACAGATAAATTATTCTATATCTTCCTTTTTTTCGATCCATGAACGTTTATTAAAGGAGTCCATGAAAAAGGATTTTTAATTAATTATACCTAATAATGTACATAATTTGATCCCAACTGCATAGATATTGCTCAAGTGAGAGATGTTATTATTATTTAACAGTTTTCAATAAATTCATCATCTCTCAAACGAAACATTTCCCAATCAAACATACAAACGTTATTCAATATTATGCAAAATAAATATTAATTTCATATGAAATCAGTAGGTTTACAATAAAGAAAGAATTTTGCCATTTGCGATTAATTAGAACGTATTAACTCATAACATTAATTCAGACAGCACATTTTGACGAATAAAACGGTAATACATAAAAAAAAATTTAAATGTCTTCGCAAATTCGACTGGCTTGATTTGGTTTGAATGAACGAATCTTTAGAACATTAGATATTTTTAAAAGTGATCTTCTTATTTCAAATACGGACAAGTGGAAGAGGAACAAGCTACCATAAGGACTTAGACCCAGTTAAAACTAAGCTACAGTGCTCCTTCTACCTCATTTTTCATTGCGGGAGTCTTTTGTGGAAATCAAGGGTCAATTTGAATGTCGCCAGTCATGATCTTGCAACCATGATTATTGAGCTTCCATGGCCCCTCCCAAATGTGATATTTTCATACCGAATATTTCTGTGTATAAACCGAGAACTTTTATAACTTCTTCTAAGCTAAATTACAAACGTCGGCTTATACACAAATCAACAAGGCATTTAAAAACATTAGTATAATAGGTATTTACCGTTAGCCAAGGGGTAAAATGCCAAACATAGCACGATTTTTTTTATCTCTTAAGTTTATCCTAAATTTATGAGGAAAATAATTCTAAATGAAAAGAATTTTTTTTTTTATGAAAATGAATTGTCTTATAATCGGAAGTGTTTATAGAACTGATTTGTATCTTCTTATTTTTATGATATGGAATGTCCGCTTATTCAAGAAGTTTTTTTCCCTCCTCCCTCGAACTTGTTTTTTATTTAAGGAGAAATGCCGAGCTTTCATACTGTTAGAATTTTCAGTAAATGCGATCCCCCTTGGTTTGAAATTTACCGTATATTTTTTATTTAGACAAATATTTTATACAAAAATTGGAAAAGACTAGCATAAATTCCACATATCGTACACAAGACAGCAATTGAATGGTAACAATGTACTAGCTTCAGATAGGGTTACCAGAGTTATATCTATATCTTTATTGGCATCTGGAATTTTACAGTGATTTTATTGGAAAACCAGTTATACATAGTTGGCAACAATTTCGCCCTTCTGGAAACATGCTTGCACGTTAAAGTAATTTTTTTTTATTCCGACTTGTATACGGGATTTGAATTTTGGGGAGATCTTTAGAAAAAATACATTCTCGGTTTGTACATAAATTGGGAAATATACTCTATTCCTCTTCATTAAAAAATCATAAGAAATTCATTTAACATTTATTATATTTAAATTTCTACGCTTCCCTACTAGTGTATATACAACAAATTTCAACCTCAAACATATTTACATTCGTAATCTATATTGATATGTGAATTATTAACTTTTAATTCAAGCCTCAACTACAGTCAAAAACTGCAAGAACTCACAACAAATTAAAACTTCGAGCCCTTGACCTTCAAAATAACGATTACGGGCCTTGTTAAACCCAGACCGAGACAGATGATTCATCTAAAAAATAGAGCAGTCGCAATTCAATGACCATCGAATTTTCCTGAAGCATTTCAGCATTTCCAAGGAAATGTGTAGATGTGCTGAAACCTTTTCACGTTTTCCTCTCAACGATCGATTAATATTATTTTAACCGGCCTCATTCCAAAGCTGGGACACCCCTACCCCTAATCTCGCAGACGGATAATAGCCCACTCGTCTACTGGGAGACATCACGTGGTGTTATCACGAATGTACAGTGAAACATTGATAAGCGACTTCTGTTCCATTGTATGCATGAGCTGTGTACGTTACAATCATAGTAACATTACACTTTTAGTTGTGAGTTTCCTAGCATTGCCTACTTTAGTTTAGATTAGATAAAGTTAATTTGGTTGTTTATATACAAAAAAGTAGTAAGTGGTGGTTAAAAGGTGCTTATTTTCAAAATTAACTAAATAGACGTAATATTGTCGAGAAATGTTTTCTTTTTTTCCTTGCTAGTTAAGTCTTATCTTCCAAATGTAAAAGTTTTGTCATTTTTTTTTTTATTTTTTTAATAGTATTAAACTATAACTTTTATTTGTAATGTAATTTAATTTTAAAAAAAAAGCACATGTTTACTTCATATAAATATGCAAGTATTTTCCTGCATATTTATGCATGAATACTTTTGTATACCTAAATTATCAAAATTATCAAGAAATTGCAGCGACAAATGTAATGAAAAATACTACTTTTTAACATATAAGTTTATACAAACTTTAAAAAAAAAATTAGAACTTGATGTCTACCTTTTTATAAAGAGCAATTATTAAAAAATTGGCTTTCATACATAAACAGATTACTTTTCCTCAAATTTTATTTTTTGCAAATGTATTTTATGTCGATAATGTCATTTTGTTTTGTTTGAGTTGAGAAAGTTTTTATTAAGGATATAACTAAAATTACGAGCAATGTGCATGAATTTATTTTGCACAACAATGATGAAATAATACGTTCTGTTTCAGTAACAAAAACGGATGTTATTTTTTAATACTTTTCTGTGCAAGATATTTACATTGAGAATCACTTTATGCTGCTTTAATTTATAAGAATAAAACTCAATAACACTCAAACATTGTCACAAAATAGAGAATCTAAACATCGTAAAAAAAAAAGAAAAAAGTCATTGGAAATTCGAGCCAGAAAAAAGGCAACAATAAATTTAGAAAACTATAAAAGAAAATCATTTTTATACATATTCCATTTTGTTAATGGATTTTAACGTTCATAAAAACGCATGTTCTTTAAGTGTGAAAAAGATAATTTAAACAAAACCCGTTTAAATCACAGTTGAACTTGAATGAGTCGGAAATTCTTTTTTTCTGAGAGAGAAAGTTTCAGAGATTTGCTTTCCTCTGCCCATCCTCTGAACATTTATTAGGTAAAATGAAAATCTTTGCTACCTGAAAGCTCATCTTATTTTTAATCTTACCTTTTTTACTGCGTCAGATTCAAAACTGTTTGACGTAGCCAAACAAAGAATTCTAAAGTTTGTTAGGAGAAATTTTCAAAAGCCACAAATGTCAGTTCTGCTCTAAAATCATGCATAAAAACAATAAAAATTATTTTGCGAAAATAAATGCAATATCAATGAATTGCATGAATTTTCCCGATGTTCAGAGTTTTAAAAAAGAATTCAATTCTTCCAAAACAGTAATATCACCCCACAATCTGTGTTGATAGAATTTTAATCATACTCCAAAAATGCCGTCTATATAAATTATATGAGAACAAATTTATCTAAATATAAGGAATCTTCCTGGACGAGCGTCAATTAAGTTAGTGCTCTAGGTAGTTATGCCTTAGAACAGTGATATCAGACTTATTTCAAACCATATGCCATTATCTAATAAGTAAAATTCATGTCGTTGCATTTTATGTAATTATGGTAGTAATTTTTCTCTTTTCATTTGCATTATTGTACCTTATTCTAAAACTGCTTCTTATGATTTGCATCACAGTGCGTTTTAGTAATTTTTTTAGTCGCGCTATTTTGATGCCTTGCTTGGTATAAAATAAGAAACAATTTTATGATACTTTAAGAAGTATTTCGATTTGTATTTTCTCTTGAAATTATAGCCCTCCCCTTCTTCCTCTTAATCCATCTTTTTTTTTCTCCTGTTGACTAAAATTACGGAGATAAAAATAATAATATTGAATGTAAATTTTATGCAAATTTGGTTACGAAGGTGAGTTAAAAAGTATCTGTTTTTGACAACAGATGGCGCTACTGAGAACATGTTGATGATATCATTGTGTTCTGTCATCTGTTGAAGGAGTCAAAACAGAATTTGACTCTGATTCATTAGTACGATTTCACTACAACCACATCATTTTGCGCCGCGTTGTCACTGTCAATGAAACTTGAATTAATCATTATACAACTAAAACCAAACAACAATCAAACAAAATGAATGCTTTCGGTAATTCTGTGTCAAAGAAAGGGAAGACGGTTTCATCGTCCTGAAAACTTATGGCTGCGAATTTTCGGGGTATGAAGGGAGTTATACTTATGGCCTTCTTAAGTAAAAGAGAAACCATCAAAGAATAATGCTGCAGTGATTTTTCCTATTCCTATTTCTCATTCCTAATACATGCTTTTTGAGCTGCCCTCGTCACTATTTCATGATGAAACAATCGTAAATTGTTCCGTAATTAGACACTAGCTACACTAAACTATCTAATAAGTAACAATTTAAAAAATAGGAGGATTTAAAATATACTCCACAAAAAGACAAAAAAAAAAAAAAAAAAAAAACCCAAAAAAAAAAAATTTTTAAATTTAAAAAAAAAACATTTTAAAAAAAAAAAACAAAAAAAAAAAAAAAAAAAAAAAAAAACTGCACCGAAGACAAATTATTTTGACCTTTGATCTACTTCCAGCTGACCAACTAATCGCGGAAATAACACAATAAAAGAAAAACTGTTCTTTAGAACTCTCAGATATTATGGATATCGAAGAAATTATTTACAAAATTTCAGTTTTCTATAATTAAATCTATCTTGTGGCTAACGCAGCGCTTGCTGTTCAAAATGTAGATTCACTTATTCCTTTACTAATAAATATCGCGATTAATAAAAGTTCAGTCAAACATCAATTAAATATGCGATTAAAACTAACTGAATATTTAACAAAACAATTAGAATTCGCTGTATCCACTATGCCTTTTGGAACAACCCTCACGCTTACCCAACAAAAGAATATTGAAAGGTTTTACTTAACTGACCACTATTACAGGTGGATCCAAGCCAGGTACGAAACAATCTCATCATTAGTATAATCCGCTGTCTATTACTACGGCTTTCTATCAATATTCTACATTTCCATCTTTTGTCTTCTCTCACGCGGCAACGGTAATGGCCAAAAATTACGAGGTTCCTATTAAAATTTAATTTGCTCTCTCATCAGAATATTTAAAATTAAAAAGAGCAGAATTAGTTGAATTTTCATAATTGTTAGATTGCTATCAAAATTTAGGTTCAAAGCAAATAAAGCCTGGGATATCAGCAGAGTGAGGAACTGCTGAATTATCGCGAAATTAAAGAGATGATAGACCAAATTGCGATTGGACGCCCCGGAAGCAAGCTAACGAAGCACTTACCGCATTGGTCAGAGAGCTAAAGGGGGCGGGACAAGTTCGGAGACGAAAAACTATTCCATTTTGCCTGTCGTCCGTGGGATTTTGAGAGGTCTCTTAAGGTAGAAAAATTAGTTGAAATTGAATGAAATAAATTTTAAGTGCCGTCGTCAATGCCAATTTAGAAGGATTAAAGGCCAAAAAAATCGGTAAGGTCTCTTTCTCACTACATCTCAATTTATATACGAGCATTACTTTGCTTAATTAGAAGTTTAGTTGTTTGAATAAAGTGGTGTCCAGGAAATGTCCATACGGACAGTTAAAGGGAAGTAGGCTTCATATCGTTGCAGTCTCTGCAAAATCAATTAAATAATAATGATGCCTTCGGGGTTCAGGAACATTAACTAGCACTGTAATTAAAAATGATTTGTAACTGGTGTCTTATATCGCCATTAAAAGTACGAAATTATTAGAAAGTGTTAGGAGTCCCAGTAACTGTACGGTTTACACTACATAAATAAAACCAAAAATGATGCATTTTAAAGCAATCCAAATGTTTGTACCACGTTATTTCTTATAATTTTGATAACTGATGAAGCTTGTATTATACCTCTTTTGCTATTTTAAAAAATTTGCTTAATAAAAAATATTCTAAATTTCGCTGAGTAAGATAAGTAACAAATATCGGTTTTAAATAATTTTGTCCAACTATCAATAAATATTAAAATATTAATGAATCTCAACTTTTATTTTAATACTTTATTACATTTATCATTTTATTTTAAATCGATTCAAAATGTGTGCAATGTAACTCATATAAATTGAATAGTCTTAAGTTACGATCCAAATTTGGTTGACTAGAAATAATAAAGTTATTTTGATTTTTTTAAAGTTGGAACACGATACATAGAATAATATTGCTTTAAAAATATTTAATTTTAATTTACAAGCTTTTCAGAAATGTTTTTCTTCATAAAATTTTAAGTTATATTTTTATAGCTGAAAAGTTAAAGTTTCTCAATGCCTGACCAAGACCAGTGATTAATAATTGAAAAAAATATACTCTCATACTACAGATATTAATCTCTTTATAATTTGCTTTCTCTCTATAACTGAATGAAAAGCCTTCAAACTTGGAACACTTATTTAGATCGAAAAAAAACCTCCAATATTAATAAATATTAATGCTATAGTATTCGTTTGCAATACTGTGTCCTTAAAATTTAGTAGCGTTTAACAAATACATTGTACAGTACAGGAGACAAAATATGGAACATATATGCTGAAAAAATAATTTATTTAAACAAGAAATGAGAATGAGATAAAATGCAATTCTTATTATACATTAATGAAGTCTGAATATAATATAAATATTGAGGCCTTTTTTTTTGTCTCAAAAATGCTTTTGTGCTAAGGTTATTTATTTTTTTCAACATACAGTAAAAATCTGTCTCATATATAATACTCTTTCCAACCACTTTTAATTTTTTAAAGAATGTAACCTGATTCCATTCTAATGTAAGTTACAAAAGCGCAAATAAGTCATTTTAAAAGTAGATCACTAGAGTGTACAAATGGGAAAAGCAAAATGAAGATAATGAAGAAGCATTCATTCTGTAATCCATCGAAGACTTGAATACTGGTTTCTAATCATTCAGAACAGAGTAATTTAGAAGGATACATCATTAAGTTCTCTCTTCTTCATCTCAGTAACTAATTAAGCTGTATTCTGGCAGAGTTTAATTTAATGTCTTAGGTTAGGAAATACTATATATATATATATATATATATATATATATATATATATATATATAT
>BMAW01061953.1:247235-259639 GCA_019974015.1 Nephila pilipes
TATATATATATATATATATATATATATATATATATATATATATATATCTGAATTTATAAAATTCAATATATTGAGACATGTTGAGCAGTTTGATTTAATCAGCAACTTTTTATATCAACGTCGACCATCTTAAATTAAAGATTGAAATGAAAAATGCGCTTTTGAAAATCTTGTAGCTCAGCGTTCTATTTATTATGCTAATAGAGAACATTAATCAACTACCTAACATCCATCACATTCAGACGGGAAAAAGATTAATCTGTTATGAGAAAGAAATTTGAATTATTCATAAATTTAGATATATTACTCACTTGTGGCTGTATTATTCGCAATCAAGAAGATACGTTCAAAAGAAGGAAAGTAAAATTAAATAATTAGCATAAATAAAATGCTCACAAAAGTTATAGTAAATGTCTAAAAGATTATAGCGCAGAGATATTCAAAATAATTCACCCGATTTCAAAATTCCATATTTTCATAAATAAACGACAAAAAAATGAAAAGTAGTACATGAATACAGAAGAAAAATATAGAAGTTTTCATACTAGAGTTAGATATAACTTCCTTTAGTTAAGGTGCAATGTCAATTTGATATATAAACTCCAACCAAACACACTGTAAAGTGTCAGTGGTAATTGATTCTATAGCAGCTGAAATTCGTTGTTTAAGTTCAAATAAATGTGTGTGTGTAATGATGGTGCTTTCGCTTTAGCTTTTACGAACCTCTAAGAGAAGAAATCGTTTGGGGCCATATCAGGTGACTTAGATGGCCAGCGGTGTAACATTAAATCATCTGGTCATTTACAACCGATCCAACGGCGAGGTATCTTCGTGAAATCTTCTAAAACAGCTTTCGTGAAATAGCTTCAAAGAACATACGAGGAAAATCTATTTTTTACACTATAAGACTTCTATGTTTTCCCTTTGTATCCATGTCTTATTCAAATTCTGTGTCGTTTATATCTTAAAATATGAAGTTTTGAAATCGGTTAAATCATTTTGAATACCCCTATACTGCGGATTTATTTGAGAAAACAATTTAAAAGCATTACATTTAATGTTACTCAAGTATATATTAATATTTCACCGTATTTTTAAGGGGGAAATGGAATAATATAGCTGTTAAGAGAAATAGTAAAAATTTAGCCTTTTGAGAACATATTTATACATATTCTAAAATGATAGCTAAAATTTTGTTTTAATGTAACAATGAGCAATATATAACAATTACATGATTACATAATTTTCTTTATTCATCAAGCTAATCATTTTAACGAAACTAATTAACATATCTCGAAAAGACAGGAAAATATAAGTTTTATATATTAAATAATCTTAATGAAAAAAAATAGAATTGAAGAACTGACTTTTAACATATTTATTAAGCTTTTTTGGAAGAGCTGATTTCAAAATATTTCTGAATTTAGAAAAGATGGAATATTCAGAATATTCGAAAAAAGCATTAAAAATGGTAAAAATACCATTGAATAACAGAAATATTACTTAGTAGGTCTACATTTTCCCTCCAAATGCAACTCCGAAAAACTGGCCTTTTTGTGATAAAAGTTGACACATACTAAACAATCTCCAAAAGTATATATTTAAGATATGAAATCATAGAGTAGAATATGTTTCACTCTTAATTACTTATTAACTGAAGACTATGCAACAATAAAACTAATAATAACAATTAACAGGTATGTTTTTGTAAAAGCATTTATGTGAAGCAGTAATGTGGACTCTGTCTATAGAAAATTCTTAAACTGATACAAAATTTTGACCATTTTCAGCGCAAAACTATTTTACACAGATGTAAGATTAAAAAGGAAGACATGAATGAAGTATCGAAATTTTTGTGGTAATTTTAAAGTGATATCTTCAAATAAACGAACAAAATATATTTTATATTAATTCTTAAGAATTTACTTACATTAAATTTTGTAGTTAATTCCATAATGCTGTGCTAAAGAATGTCGCTCACTTGAATAATTTAGATTGAGTAGTTGCGCGCAAAGGAAGTTATCTCTCTCTCTCTCTGATAAAGAGAAAATTATCTGTTTTATAGAGTTTATATGGTTATATATGTCTTTATGCAATGAAAGATTTAAAATAATGTAATTTAGATATTTTATCACAAAATACATTCAAATTCAATGACACTAAATTTTATTGTTAATTATATCATTATATTGCTAGATATTTGATAAAATACTCATGTCAATTCTAAACAGAAGTGTAATATATTGTCTCAAAAAGTTTAATAAGCTTTTAAAATCTAGATACAATGTGAACATATGTTATAATTAATCAAAGATTTAAATTATTAAAACAAACTGATGGAAATTATGTGCTTTATTATATAAACAGTTAAATAATATTTTAAAATTCCCTTGCTAGAAATATTTGAAATGAAAATGATAGATTTACTAAGCTTCAGTATGAACATAACTATTTTGTATAACTCATATTCACTTAAACAATATGTAATAAAATCTTTAAAAAAACCGTCTTGCTTCTTAACTTCTCAGTTAATGAGTCTACACAAAAGATATCATTTGTTCCAAATTAAAAGAATGGTAAAACTGCTCTGAAATGCAACTTTGTTCGAATTTCTCAAATAATTAGACTCAGACATCTGAAAACATTTTAATGTTTTTTCTTAAGATAAAACTTTTTTTGTGTAACATCTTTGAAGAGACTCTTCCTTTATTATGATGTTACAAAAAGCAGGTCATTAGTAATAATGATTAAAGCATTTTTATTACAAAAGCTATTTGGAAAAAAATTTAAACACGATACTGCAGAAGAAAAAAAATTTTAAAACTTCTCGTATTCCATTTATCTTAATCATTTTATATTCACACATACAGTAAGATGATACTTTTAGAATATTACTTAAGCGAACATTTAAAAAAAGGAGAAAAGAAGTTTTTTTTCCCCAAGAAAACATAGTAATTTCACATTATTTATCGAGACAAACAATATTTATCTTTCTTAAATGTATAAGAAGCAGTTATTACACAAACAGTGTGTATATTACGTATAATAACTATTTAGATTATGCGCATTTCCTTACAAATATCCTAAAAGCAAAATGAAAAAATGACTTTTTTCCTTCTGGATACCATCCAGAATTAGTTGACCTATATAAAAACTATTAGCTAAATGTATAATAATGGGTCAGACATCAGTACTTCTAGTGATTTGGTTCGACCTCTTTTTTATGCTTGAAGAAATCTTTAAGAATTTTGGATGGGATCGTAAATTATTCTTTGAAATAAATTGTGTTTTTTTTTTTTTCTTTTTTTCAGGGGTCCAAATGTGGGCACTCTTTGTCCTGACAGTGATGGGTATCCGGGTGGCGTCCACCTTTCAAATAGGAGCCTCAGACAACAAGTAATGTCTTATTTTCGTTCTCCTCTGCAATAACGGTTATTTTTTAGATATACCATCAAAAATTCACGAAACAAACTTCCAATATTTTAAAAGATACGATAAAGTTGTAAAAATATACCTAATATTTTAAAATGTGCAATATTTTAAAACGAATAATATTTTACGATTGGGACATATTTTGCCGAGACTAAACTTGTAAAATGCGTAATATTTTGTAGGGAGAAATTTTTAGCACTTTGCATGCATATAAAATATCTTTACTTTTGAATAAAATTTGACCATGATATATAACCGTATGGCGTCCAACTTTCAAATAGGAATCTTAGAAGAACAGGTAATGGCTTATATTCTCTCGTTTCTACATGTTCCATTCTCCTCTCCTAAACCGGTTGCTTTTTAAATATGAAATGAAAAATAACAAATGTTTATAAATATACAATAGAATTATATCAAAATATATTTAATATTTGAAAGTATACAATATTTTAAGACACTTGATGTTTTAATTTTTAAAGATGAAATATATTTTGCCGACAACAGTCTGATAAAATTCATTATATTTTGTAGTGAGAAATTTTCAAACTCTGTTCTTGCTTACGTAAGGCCTTGCTTGAGAAATTTTGAAAATTACTTTTAATGCTGAAGACAGAAAGAAATAAAATTTAATCAAAATTTATTTTTAAAAATAACCATTTCTGAAAAAGTTCAGCTAATATCCTGATTTTTGATAGCTTATATCCAAATAGGTATTCAAAAAATGAATAGAAATAATTAATATTAAAGGATTAAATTAAAGAATTAAAACTGTATTGAATTATTTAACACCGTATATCGTTTATATCGGTATTGTATATTGTAATCATTAGTTGTTGTTTTTTTTTTTGCGATTATCAAAATATTTTAATACATTTTTTTCTTAAATAACATTCCATCTTTATAAGCTTTAAGACAAAAACTTTCAAAATGGTTTTTGGCATCACTTTGGATAAGGTTTTAAAGCTGTTATCGATTTGTGTTACTAACACGGCAACAAACGAAAAAATGGAAGAAAATTGAATTTTCTGCTCACCCACCTACTTTTGCAATAGCCCTAAAACAATTCCTACACTTTAATACTTTTTTTTCCTTCCCACTGGTAAAATCTTTGCATTACGTAATGTTTGTGGAAAACGAGAATTTTCTTTGCTAGGTATTTCGTCAAAGTTCGGAAATGTTATAAGATTATATTTATACGAAGATTAAATTAGAAAAAAAAGTGAGAGTCTTTTACTGAAAACGATTTAGCATTAAATACAGTCATAAGTGATCATAATTTACATAATTTTATATAAATATACCCACATTACACAAGTTCAAAATATAAAAATAGCATAATAAAGCACGTTTTATACAAAAGTGATTTATTCTCTTGCTGCGAAGATTCTTAATTGTGAGTGCAGGAACAAGTAGAAAAGAATTAAATGAAATGTAAAATAATTCACGAAGAAAAAAAGTATATTTTGCAAATCTCTTCCCATTTTTAAACTGTGCTGCAATAACTTTAATTTCAATAAGATTTGGATATTTTTTCAGACTGAATGGAAACGATTTTTCATTTTTTTCTTTTTCATTTCTTATCCGAAATCTTGCCAATTTTATTTTTAAAAAAATCTTAACATATGCAGATTGTTTACTAAATTTTCAGCTCTTGAACACCGAAATCTATGGTCATAGAACTGGTGTCTTGGTAAAAATAAAAATAAAAAAGCTCTATCTATGCATTATTCAATCAGACCATTTATAAATTATATTGTACACACTCATAACAGTAAAATCAGAAAACCTTTTCGATTTTGAAAACTATCCAAAAGAGCAGTATCAAATACAAATAGAGATCTATTATATTTGCTTAAATGCAACAAATAAAACATGTGTAGTGATAATTCTAACAAGATTAAAAATTATCATCAGGACGAATGAGCTCTACTGGAAAATAATCCCACTGAAGTTCTACTTTGAATTCTACCCACATTCAGCGAACAGAAGCAATAGTTAGCCATGCACATCATTTGAAAACACATCGAAATGCAAAATCTGAAGTGAAACTCATCACACTTCGAAAGTTTATGCTGACTGAAAACGGTACAGAAAACATTAGGTGATGCTATTTCCCTTCCGGTGAATTTCTTGTTGAACTAATACTGGAAATCATGATTAAAGAAACGAGCATTGCACAGGTTTAAATCCCAGCACCGATTCTGTAACGCGCCAATTTTACTCCTATCTCCTGCATTTCTTAACCTTTTAAAAATATTTATGCATCAATAGTTCAATGAATAAAAAGAATACAAGAATAATAATTAAGTTATACAAGAATAATAATTAAGCTGTGTCTTTGGATCCTGTAACTATGTTCTATGGATACTGACACCATATTGACACTTACCATACCTAAGCCCCAACCGTATGGCAATATTTGACTACATTCAAATATCATGGTGACGAGAAAGGCCTTAAGACATTCTATACTATGCACTTCAAAAATGTTTAATGCTTAAATCGATCGTCATTGCCTTTCATATAGAAATTTGTCGAACATCTTATGTCGTTTATTTACACTAACCTTTGGATGTAGAATAAAGAATTAGACACATTTGAAATACATATATTTGCTTGATTTCTCTCATTAGAATACACGTCACAATTTAAAAGCTTACAAATAAAGAAGTTAGCTTGAAACTTCACACTTTCACAAAAGTGTGAATTATACGGCATTCATCTTAATGGTAATGCAAAATAACATGAATGGTATGACATTCAAACTTATGAGACATATTACTATATTAAGTTTTATATAGCGATAATGTTTTGTTATTTTGCACACATTAGTGTTCTGAATAACTGATTTATTGAGTATTTTCATTTTGATTTATCTTTTTTTGGTATGTTTATAAAACTTTCTGTTAACTGGTTCATTGCATAAATTAGAAGTAGAAAACCTGACGAGGATGTAATAACACTCATTATATATATCTAATTAAATTTGGATATTCTGAGCAATTATAAAAAATGTAGCATCACAATTTGAATATCATGATTATTGTAATAATAAATGGACTGTCTATTTTTGTACCTTATTAAAATTCTGTCAATGAACTTGTTAAATATCACGGGAAATCTTAGGAGTTCCTTTAAATCTAAGGATTATTCGCTTTTTACAAAATTCTATTTTCATAAAATTTTGCAGTCTGATTAATTATTTAATAAATTGACTACACATTAAGAGCTGAAAAAGTTGAAAATTATGTCAGATGTAATGGAAAGAAAACATTTAAACTTATTTAATCTGTATCACTTTAATAGACTTATTTTATCTGTATCACTTTAATAAACTTATTTAATCTGTATTTTTTATGTGTTTAATTATTAATAAATATTATACAGACATTGTTAAATACTAAGTTACATAATATCTAATACTAGTGCTTAGTATAATGATTTCGATGTAATTCATACTGTTCATTGTTATAAAAATTTGATGATGGTATCAGAAAAGAAATTGAATTGTTGGTATACAATCAAATATGAAGAACAGCTAAGGTTGCGGCTCACAAAGATAAAAATCAATAATTCTCAAGGCACTGCAACAGTCGAATGTATTTTCCAGAATTATCGATAACTTATTTCTGCATATTTGAGATCTCACCGTGCGATGGGGTCTTCCCACATATAAGAATTCGATTAGTTAGAAATGTTTTCGCTTCGAGATACCAACTAGTCCCACAGTTAAATTTCTTCGTCCATTGCCCGAAGGTTCAAATTCAAAACGATTGCTCGTCTACATTTCCAAGACTGAATAAATATTTATCAAGGAAGGATAATGATTGTTTTTTGTAATGCATTTAATCTACATTAATCTAATATTATTTCATTATTTTTATTCATGATGCAAAGAAATAAAATGACATTTTTTTTAATTTTACTATTTGCTATTACTTTTAAAAATATATTAATTTTAATGTATATTAAAATATTCTTATTTCAATGCGATGGTTTTCGTTTATTTATGTGCCTTCTATTCACTTGATTACTAATAAATTTAAAAGTAACAAGCAATTTTATTATGAACATTGCCTTTCCTTTTTTACTTCAACACATCTAGTTAAATAAAAACACGAACATATTTTATTCTTGAGAATAATTATAAAATTAAAAAGGAAAAAAGGAAGGAATAACATAGTGTAAATAATTGAATGTATAAAATTTCAATAATTTTAAATAATTTATCTCAGGTAGTAATAATATACAGTTGCAGAAAAAAAATGATAATTCAAAAGACAAAATTAATTTCTGAAAAACAGTTTTAAATGGTAATGCTTCCACTTTAATAAAAAGTGCGCAACACAATAATTTTTGTATTTAAAATATTATTACTGATCCAAAGAAAAAAATCACCCATATTTACTGAAATGGGAAAAAGAAAAAAAAAACTTTTTTCGGAATGTCTTAAAAACATAGTTGTGAATATAATTTTTACTTCATTATTTTATTTCAATTTTTTTTAAAAAAAAAATTAATAATATATTAATCATAGCATAAATAAAAATCTTAAGTATTATTTTTTTTATTTAAGAACTCGGAGAAAGGAAACTTATATGAAAAAAAGGCTAGAATAAGTAACTTACATTTAAAAATGCTGAAAATAAGTACTTTCTACTTCTCCAATAACAGTTTTCGACTAATGTTAAAAGAATAAGACCAAACCTTGGAAGAAAAATTTTCCACAACTAATATTGTATAGAAAATTCCCTATTCTATAGAAAAACAGCATGGCTTGTGTGTAATAGAGATAAATATTTTTGGAACATAATCAAAAGCATTCCTACATTCCGAAATTTAATCTCCAACTGTTCGACAAAGAAATAAAAAGCAAAATTCTAAGATATTATACAAATCAAAATGTGTTCTTTACTATAATTAGCCAGATAAGTACTTTCTATCGCAGTCCCTGGTTGTGCAGAGCAGAATTAGTCTTTAGAAAAATATTTAATGTTCCAGGTAAGTATAGTTTCATATGGGAGAGAATCATTTCTCGATTTCTCCTCAACGAAAGTCCTATTAGTGTGCCCGTGAAAGATTTAACCAATGAATTATAAGAGACAAATAACCTAGAAATAGTTAAAAAAAAATTTCATTTTATAAGATCTGGAACATGTCCAGATATATCTCCCATATAATTATCTACTCTGCGACCAATCCATCGTATCACACCTTTGGATACTGTTCGTGTTTCAGGTAGTATAGTCAAACTTTTGAGGTTTTACTTTTAATTTAATTTATCCAAAAAGTTATTAACTTCTTTAGTTTTGTAATAATAACTCTTCAAATTTGAATTATTCTTTTGTTAACACCCTGAATAATTCTACTCGTGTTCTATTTAAATCAGCTCATTTTCCCAGGGTTAATTATTGTCTATTATTTCTTCTCCTGTACTGCCATGCTCTTTTTCTTTTCAATTTTTAAATTTTCATATCAAATTTAAAAAATTGGGGAAATTAACTGAAAATTTCTTAATTTTAAGAACATTGCTTCATACACTGATACATGTATTATAATCATCATATAAATATATGGTGATACTATATATTTGAATTTAATTCTATAAATATTTCGGTGCTTTTCTAACTAATAATGCGTTCTACACTTGAGTCTTGCGTTTTTTATTGCGGTAGACTCGAGATTATAAAGTGATCTTATTCTTCCATTAGGTAATCTCCACATATCAGATGTTACAAATATTGATAAGCAACTTACAAATATTATGAAATTATTTTTGATGCGAAGTTAAATTCCATAGTTAAATTTAATCCCGAAGTCTGCATTTCAAACGTCCAGGAAATCTGATCTAATTCAATCCTGAAATTAGTGGAATCTTTTATTTTCATTTTCAGCTGATGTTTCAAATGTAGACTTCTTTTAAAAATTTGAAGACATTAAATGTAATATAATAATCGATGTGAAAGCCAGATTCTTGATAAAGATTTAGAAATGTAACATTTGATCAAAAAATTACTCTTAATCACATTCTGACTGTCAATACAAATTCCGGAACTTGAATCTAAATTCAGAGTCCAGGACTCCTACAAATTGAAAAATTAGGGCATTACGCCAGAATGAACAGTTTATCTCGTTAGTTGACCTTTACAGAAGCTTTGACGCAGTTGCATGACAGTTTGAGTGTTCAGTTTTAAGGAGGCTATCTGTGAATAGAAGCATGAATTGTCCTTGTGTGTTTGGATTTTTCTTCCTTGTTATTTCATAACAATTTCAGAAAACTGATATTTTTTTTTACTTTTGACAATGCACAACCAGTTAGGCCTTGTCGTAAACATAAAGTAAATAAATAACACCTAAAAATTCCTAAAATATCAAAAGAACTGATTAAAATAATCAAAAATAAGAACTTGAATTAAAATTTGACGACAAAATAGTAACAAGTCTACAGTATACTAAAGGTAATTAAAGTAGATATGTCAAAAAATGTGAGTCTTGGTCATCAGATACCTGAAGCTATTGGTAATCACTTTTTTAATTCAATTTTGAATTTTAACTTAATTATTCGTTTCATATAAATTAAAAGTAATTCAGCTAGAATAATATCAATGTAACATTGATTCCACATATACACTCCCCCCCCCCCTAAAATGTATAGTAATATACAAAACAGATATGAATGCTATTCATACAGATCAGCAGTTTTGTATAAACAATATGACATTATTTTCATTTATATAGTTATCTGTTAGAGAATGCTTTTACATAAACTAGTCAATTTTATTTACCTTTTATTTGAACTTCCTTATATTTGTATAAAATTCTATACGAGATAAATAACGACGATCGTCAAATAAATACAACATTAAAAAACCAACGTTTTTATATGGTGGCAGAGTTTATTAATGAAAACTATTGAAATATTAGTTAAAATCTAAACAGTCACAAATATCTAAATATTGCATTGTTAGGCAAGTAAGAACGGTTCCCAAAGTTTCAGAGCTCTAGCTTGATGGGAAGTTGGTTACATTAACGATAGAAAATTTGATGACACACTGATACACACACAGACAGACACGCACCAAGTGAAATACATAAAAACGTTAAAACTAACTAAAATTAATTAATTCATCCGGTAAATTAAATGGTTGGAATGCAGCTTAACCCAACCACCCTTGGCGACAATAATTATTTGGCAGTATTTTGCCACATGTGGCTACCTTGGTCCGTTTTACGGACTTAACGCTCAGCCAAAAAAAATCACAAGTTTGTCGCCAATTTTTGAAATCGCGCTAAGTGGTTCAGCTAAACTGCATTATTAAAGAAATATTAGTCAAAACTTGTCGCAAATGTCTAAATATTGGATTGTTAGGCGAGTAAGAACGATTCCCAAAGTTTCAGAGCTCTAGTTTGATGGGAAGTTGGTTAAATTAAAGATCGAAAATTTGATGATACTCACACACCAAGTGAAATACATAAAAACGTTTTAAAAAGTCCATGAGACTATAAATGTATTAAAATCATGTATGTGAATGATTTTTCTATTATGAATCTGCTGATAGAATTTAAATAGAGCTTTGGCAATAATATATTTGCGTAATTCATAAATATCCCATGCTGAGTCTTGATCAATTCCATAGAAATCTGAAGGCGGGAAATAAGTTTCATGACAATGTATTTATTATGACTTCATTTTAGTATAAGACATTCTTATGCAGTTATAATCATGTATATTTAAAATTATACTATAGATCACCTTAAGCTTCCCATAATAAATTAACATATTAACGTAATGCTTTAAAGCATTTACTGAATGTATATATTTTATTATATTATTACAAAGTAAGTAATCGATTTTATCATAAACTGTTTAGTTATATTTTTTTGTGTAAATTATGTTCATCGGAAAAATTCAAAACGTTTGAATGCAGAAAACATAGTGTAAAACTTTCACATAATTTTTTTTTTTCATTTCTAGAGAATTTATTTATTGTTTTAAAATAAAAAGGTATTTTCAAAGAATGTTTACTTTTAATGAAAGAAATTTTCAAATTATAATCATTGTAATTTTAAACTGCATGGTAGACAGTAGTTAAATAAATTAAAACTGTTTTTCCCAAAAAAATATACACAACAAAGAAAAATAAATACTATTAATACTTTATTTCAGCATATAACACAGGCACAATATAGAGCAATATTTTATCGTAAATATATATCTTTCGGTGTGGGACGGGGGGATCGAATAAAATACAAACAAGATTGTTTCAAAAATATTCTAGAGAAATACATTAATCTATGTTTTTTCTTCAAATCCCAAAAGTGTTCCAACAAAAAAGCTGTTTTAATAATTTATGATACATATTTAAAAAAAACGAAATGATGGTAACATTTTATATTCTATGTGTAGCAGACAAAATTTCCTGCACAAGCGTTCTTGTACAAAAAATTTTTTCAACGTTCCCTATTTTTATGTAGAATAATTCCTGGTACTAAATTAATGCTTGTAACTATTCTTGAATTCTTTAAATTGAAAAAAATAGCCAAATCATTTCCTTTCAAGTCATTTTTTTTACAATTTTTCTCTTTATTAGATTTCGGTGCTTCCATTTCTAGAGACAGAAGAAATTAAAGAAATGTTTCACAATTATTTACATTATATTGTTTACCCAAAATCCTTTTTAATGCATTTCATTTTTATAAAATTAAAGAGTTTACCTTTGAAAGCAATACTTTAGTTTAAGGAAATATTTTACAGGCCATTTTTTACATGATAAATAAAACTGTGCTCGAGATTTCTGTTGTATTTTAAGTTAATTATGATCATTATATTAATAGAACTGAATTTTAAAATAAAAATCTAGGATTTATAGCATTTATATAAATGGCTTCTATTTGTATATATATTGCTATGTTGTGTATATATATATATATATATATATATATATATATATATATATATATATATATATATA
>BMAW01061953.1:259649-270393 GCA_019974015.1 Nephila pilipes
ATATATATATATATATATATATATATATATATATATATATATATATACAAAACTTACATAATTTGTGATATAGATTTTACTATTTATTGATGAATAAATATTTTTAATCTTCTTAGGTTTCTTGGGTTCTCAGACAAGCAAATTTTAGATTACCTACTCGATAAAAGTAGGTATGATAAGCGTATGCGACCCATAGGTAAGTGTAACATTTGCTTATTTTCGATTTCTTGGATTTGGTTCTATAGTTCTTTTATTAATACTTGGATATTAAAATTTTATTTTATCTTCGTGATTTAATATCCTTCTATAATACAATCTTAAGGCCCTGAAATAAAATATTATTATATAGATTTCGAATAAACATTTTTTATTTATCGTGACATATAACTTTTTCTACAAATTTTTTTAAAAAAAAATGTTTTGAATGGTCCTAATGACAAGAAAAAGTAAAAACCATATTTCTCGCTCTCTCATTTCAAATGATTATCAAATTGCCTACTAGACTTTCATTGTTTCTATTCTACAATAACAAATACGAGAAATTGTGCATATTTTTATTCATTGTGTCATAAATATTGAGTATCACGTTATGCTATTTTTGACTTTATCTTCTTTTCTGGGAAGTTTGGTTTGGTTTTATTAACGTCACAGTAAAAGCTTCAAAAGGGCTTTTGGCTACTTACCTCGTAATTTTGAACCTCGGTGACGAGAATGACACTTGAGCATGCAGCCCCCTCTTTTAACTTCCACACCACGCCATCGGGAGGACGTTGGGCCCCGAAAGATTTAACGTGCATCAGTCCCGGGTACTTGGTCTTTAGTTGCATCAAAGCTCAAACCCATGACTCAGCGAAAATTGCCTGCTGCGAGAAGTCCGATGCCTTAAGCACTAGGCTACAGCGGCCATCTTCAATAAGGGAAATATAACAGGTTCAAAATAAATCAAAGACACGTCACGTTAGTATATGTTGAAAGATTTTAAGTAAAAAAAAATTCCACGTGAAACTATCTTATTGAATTTGATAGAAAATTATATATTTTAGACAAGATTTTCAGGTTTTTCTTTTTCAGTTAAAGTTTTTAATATCGTTAAAATTATGAAATTATGCTTCATACTCGCTATATTTATAAGTAAAAATATTTATTATCATCCTGTACTGAAGAAATTAATTAGTATATAAAAATACATAAACTATAACTATAGAAATCCTGCAATATGAAATGAATTACTTAAAAAGCAGTTAAATTAATTTATATTAAAATAGGAATGCAAAAAGGAAACAAAGGTTAAAACAAATATTTTTGAAAACATTCTAAGGTTTCATCTACATACCACAAATAGGAGATTTTTTACGAAATATAAAATAGTTTTAAATTATCTATCTTAAAAATATCACTAATTTTTTCTTTATAATTAAATAGAAATTTTCTATACAGTTTCCCGTGCTCTTATGAAGCATATGAATGGCTCTCTTCTTTAATAAATTTGGTGACTTTTTTTCAAAAATTATGTTTCTGTTTCCAGTTGATTCTATTTATTACTCTTGTGTGTTTTCTCTACTGCAAAATACAATTTTCTAACTCTGTTTGAGCCAATACCCATACATAAAGTAAGAACTAAAGTAATTGATGAAATAAAATAATTAATCTACTGGTATTTTCGAAATATTCTCCATATATATATGTCACAAATATTTTTAAATATCTCTTACTATTTTCTTAATGCACATTTAATCTTTAGTTCTACATACAGTTATTATAATTAAAATGAAGTCATAGAATTCAGGGTAAAAGGTATATTGAAGTAAGGACATGATAAAATGAAAATTAATAAAAAAAAACCCTAAAGAAATGTTATTACACATATTCATGTATTCAATCAAAAACTGAGAAAATTTAGAATTAGGTCAGCAATACAATACATGAATGTATTGTTACCAAGGCTTATGTACTTGCTAGTACATATGTTATTTGTTAATGGATACACCTCACATATATCATAAACTTGTACACTAATTCTGTTAATAAATCTTGTAATCAAAAAATATGTCTATACATGAGTTAAGACATTCTAATTAACTAGAAATATCAGGATGACCTAAAACTAGTATATTTTTATAGGTCGTTTTTGTAAATTTCTAAATTTCTTATAATAATTGCATCACTTTTTAGAACTAATATCTTAAATAATGAATACCAGAGTCCAGTTTCTTCATGAAGAATGTCAGACTTTGAAAATATCTGCTAGAATACTTTGATTTCTTGCAACTCTGAAAAGAATTGATAAGAAATATTTCATAATTTTTTTTAAAATATTGTTAGATTATTTTCAAGTCTTCCCAAAATTTTATTAGAAATGTTGTTGGTCATTTCAGTATTATTTTAAATCATTATTATCTGGTATCACTGATAGTCAAACATCTGTAATTAACAAAAATAACTTTCTAAACTAGTTAACAGTAGAAAAATCAAAATAGAGCCTTCTTACATTATTAATATATTTTTCTACAAAAGAGCTCATCAGCTGCGAACCATTTTTTTTTATTTTAACACATGCTTGGTTTTCAATTGATTATCATCTACAATTCTCTAAATGATAATACTAAAATACAAAAGTAATACATTACAATATTTCTTCGAAAAAATTTCGTATCATGTTTCAAAACGTATTGTTCAATCATGTTTCAACATGCAGAGAAAAATTCCATTTACAATTTGTTTACAAAATAAATCATTTATTGTAATATCTTCTGACACAATGTACACTATATATATCAGTGAAGCATATACACCGATTTCTTCCAAATTTAATCACATATCATTTTTAAATTTATTTATTAAAGACAATAGAAGCAACACAAGTGTTTTGACCATCTTAATTCATATTTTGAAATGCTTCTAAATTAATCTGTCATGAGTTAAAACAGTGATGAATGTCACTGAAATAATAATTCAGAGTGTTTCGTAACAGGTATTATTCTTATAAAAAGTTGCAATTTAATAATTTAAAAATTTGCAGGCTTTTTCATTTATTAAGTTATCTTTTATATTTTAAGCAAAAGCTTTAAATTCAACAATTATTTTGGTAAATAAAAAAATTGTGTTATATTTGTGGTCGTTTTATCCTTCGTTTTTAAATATAGAAACTAATTTTTTTAAAAATTTCTGCAATCAAAATTCAAATTAGTTAATTATTTTTTTTATTCGGTAAAATTCCATTTGCGTTTAATTTTGGAAAGTAATATTTAATTTGAGGAGGAAAAATTTGGTAAGTAGGAACGATATAAACGTATTTATACAATACTTCAAGATAATGAGAATTTTCATTTATAGTTTTTTGCTTATTTTAATAAAAAAAAGAATATTGTTGAAAAAAAATTCACCAAAGAAATAATTGGGTTTTTCTATATTTGTAACTCCTTCAGATTCTAATTAAAATAAATATATCATATAAGATCTCTGAAGATGCTTTCTAAAAAATTGTTTTTACTAAATTTAAGACGCTTCTTATCCTTCTAGCTTTTCGAAATATTTGTATTTTAATCCTGAGGTATTTTCAACAACTGATTATGGTCTTTAAATTTTTAACGTGCTTTTTTTAATCCTTTTGAGCAGTAACTTTATTACACATGGAAAGTTTATTAAACAAATACTTTAAATTAAAATATGGGGCACTTCATAAACTAAACATATAAATATTTGTTTTATGAATTGCAGTACTCTCTCTCTCTCTCTCTATTCCTGAAATTAAAAAAACTTTTAAGGAAAATTTTCTAAATGTTTGGAGTTTTCATTTAATTTTTCTGTTCAGTTTTAATTCGTGAATACTTAATTATCTCATAATTCTAATTTTCAATTCAAATAAGGTGAATAGTCGCTTATACACAAGGGCAATTTGAATAGATGTTCGCATTAAAACATTTCCGGACTTAAAGAGATTAATTACGTACTAAACACTTAAAAATGAAATTTAATTCAACTAATGATATTAAATAGAACTCTAAGAACTTACAAATGTCATTTTAAAATATACTTTATGAATTAAACATACATGCTTAGTAATATTAAACGTTATTAGTTTTCGGAAAGACTGCGATATTTTGAAAAGTGGACGGTGAATATTTTAGAATACAGTGATAATTGAACTCTTCAATATATGAAATATGTCACAAAATTAACGTCAAAGGACTGAATATATTTGAATTTTGCAGCTTTCAGAAATGTTATGATTATTTATGCGTATACGATTTTCTTTCAATTTATTTCAATACTTTATATTACATAAAAACGTTTTAATAATTTACACTATAAATTCAAATGTAATTTAATTTTAATATACTTTGTAAAAATAAAATGAATGATCGCCGTATGAATTAAAAGGAATACAGGTAGAAAAGTATTCATTTAAGAGCTCATTTTTAAAAGAAACGGTTACGTTTTTTTAATCTTATCTTTCTTGTGTGCTTTACATGTTGTAATATGCTACTGAGAATACCTCATAAAGTAATTAAAACTAACTCATTTTAGTACTTCATTCCTCATTGATAAATTTCAAACAAAAATATGTTCCAATTAAAAATGGGGTTATGTGTTTATATTCCTCATCTTTAAAAATTTGATTAACTCGACTAATTAAATGATTAAGTTAATAAAGGATTTGACAAACTTAAGCCAAATTTTAATGAAATAAATATTTATTTAAGAATTTAGAAAGTCTATTTATTTATATTTGAACTAAAATGAGTCAAAAAAATTTTAGTTTCAAAATAAATTGCTACTTCAACGATACTGAATTTCATTTCAAAAATTAAATAAATTTTTTTTTTATTTTTAGCATAATAAAAGCATTTTCAAAATTGACGAAATGTTTATATTTCTTAATCACTGAAATTATTTTGTTATTATCAGAGCATAGTAATCCACTCTAATGAGACATACATTTACTTCTATATTAAAAAATTTTTAAAAAAGGTTTGATTTATAATTTAATATATATATATTCTAAAACGTGTTTTACTTACAACACTTAAGGAACTACAAATAGATATTTTGTTAAAGTAAAATTTAAATTTGTTTCACTCGTATAAAGAATTAATTCTTATTACTTTATATATATATGTTCGTTTCAAGCAATTTCATTGAGTTACATACACAAATGTTCTGTTTCTTGACATAAGCTCTCAGACGAAACTGACATGTAATGAAATAATCAATCACTATTTTAGAATATTTCAACTAAAAAAACATGTCGCTAAATGCAACGAAGTTACGGAATAAATGAAGATAAAAATCGAGTTTCCATCATCATTTTTTTATTTTCAAATAAGAATAAATTTACCGCTATCAGTTGATAAATGTAAAATCAATAAATCTTATTTTCAATATTTCTTTAATTTTTCAATCGGAGAATTAAGTTTAAGAGGTGTTCATCAATCAATGTCTCTTTACGCACACACACATACATACTTATATATATTGGTACATAGATTTTAATTGCTCTCTTATTTTTATGTGTTTTAATAATAGTTTCATTGCTTTATCTTATATATATATATATATATATATATATATATATTCTCTTTCATTTACTTCCCTTAATCATTTCAAAATGTTTTAAATCAAAGATTATAATATGGAACGCCTCAAATGTCTTCGAGAAAGTTCAAGCTAAACTTTAAATTAAATATTTCTGTACAATGCAAGGAAATTTAAGACTTAAATTCTGGCTAACACAAATTTTTATAGTTATTTCTTTTCAATAAACCTTAAATTACTTTTATGGAATTTTTAATCGAATCCACTTGAAGTTTTATCACTCAGTGTTTTCTTTTCATTCATCAGCTTAGGAAGAAAAGCAGAAAAGTATTTATGGTAGTGAAGTTCTTACATATATTGCTATTTCCATAGATTTTAGATTGTTTATGAGTTTAAACATGTCTAGTTCTCCTTCCAAGAATCCATACAATTCGAACAGCTTATTTTTAATCAAATTAATTAAGCGTCGTTTAAAAAAGCTAAGAAACTGTTTGATTTGTAAAACAAATAATAAAGCACTTGTTTCGAGCATTCATAATTACGAATTTTTATATAAAAATGGTTCGACAACTTATTTACTTGAATGGGTGAATGAGGCAAATGAAAAGGAAAATGTAGATACTATTGAAACTCTATCCAAACTCTTTGAAAAATAAAAGATTGTTGTGCTTATAATAATATAAGAATAACTCATATATTTGATGTAACAGCATGTAAATTTTAAAAAATGAATTAAAATTCTCAACTTCAATTCTAAGAACTGAAGTTGAGAATTACTTAATTGGTTGGATTTTTGTTGGGCATATTAATTCTGATTTATATGAAATTATTATAAAATTAAACTTTTAAAATATTTTATTAAAATTTAAAGTCACTAGATTTTACTTTAAAAATTCTTTGATTCACAGCTTTTATTTATGTCATTATTTACTATTAGTTAAAATCAATTTTATTTAAAGAATATTTAGCGTATGAAAGGAAAGGGAAAAGGAAATCAATATGTATAAGAAGTGAAATTTATCTCTTTAGATTTTATAAGCGTTTTATTTAAATTTGCTAAGAATTAAGATCATTAAAACATAAATTTTAAAATCACATTTTAAAAATTCTTAATTATGGATTCTAAGAAGGTGAATTAATCAGTTACATTTTATTTATTTTTTATGATTATGTCATATAAAGTAAATTTCCTGAATTGCAACATTTTCAAATATATAAAAATAACAAAGAGGAAAGAAGTTACTAATTTTTGAAAATGAATAAATAGTAATTAATAGGTCATTATGAAATTCTATACACAAATAATATATATTATAGTATAAAATTGTATATTATATGTTACTTCTTTTAAAAATGTATTCATGGATTTTTGAATTTAATAAAAGCTTTCATTATTTCTCCAACATGTTGAAATTGCTCTTTATGGTTTAAAATTTAGAATAATACATTTACCAAATTTCATCGCATATTTAAACATGAAAAAAAAAGACTTCGATACATGGTTTTCTGAATTTAATGATAAATAGAGAAGAAAAGATTTAAACGAAGCGGTGAACTTCTTTTCTAAAGATAAACATAAATACTTTTTCAGTTGCGATATTTTTAAGAAAATTATTAAAATAATCAAACATTTCCTTTTTTTCCCCTTATTATACAATACATTTGAGTGCTATTTTTAACTTTTGTAACTTTCAAATAAAATTTGAATCACTTGAAGTGTGTACAAAAAACAGAAAATCGGCTTACGAAAACTGAATAGGATTAAATAAAATACCATTGAAAAACTGTAATCTTTTGACACACGTTAATTATCAGGAGTCTGAAAAATTGTAATATTTCACACATAATAGTGTTTTTTTTTTCATTAAAATATTTATTTCATAAAATTGACTTTTTTTTTGTGTCTCATGTCCACTTAAATCAATAACATTAATTCTACTTAGGAAAAATACATTACAATATTCAGTTTTATGCAAATTTATAAAAAGGCTCAAGAAAAAGTTGCTTAGATTAAACTTATACTCCAGCATACTTTCTTGGTTTAATTAATATTAAATGAGGCAAGAAATGAGAAGAAGCGCGTTTTTTTTATCTTAGTTTTAAAATTTACACTAATTACATTTTCATATTAATGAACATTAATTACACAATCAAGAACAAGAATTACAATTTTTTAAAGATTTCGAATTCAATTCAATTGCTAAGGAAATTGAATGATGAACAGATCATACATTAATGCATTTCGTTTTTCAAACATTTTTTGTTTTAAAAATACATGTATGTTAATATGACTTTCATAAATATATGAAATGTGCAAGTGGTCGCGGTAACCAAATAGGTTATGGTGCCGAGCTCACGACCTGTGCTCTTTCCGCCCATTCATGGGCTCGAATACTGATTCCATTAAAGACTCGTCGTATAGTGGGGCTGATGCACTTTAAATCTTTCGAGCTCAAAATTCTCTCTTTGGTGTGGTGTGGAAGTTCGGAGAGGGATTTGCTGACTCAGGTGTAAAAATTGTCACTTGACCGAGGTTCATTGCCAATAGCTCTGGTATTGCTTCTGAGAGTGTGATGTTAATAAACAATCGATCAAAATAAAAAGTGTTAAGGAAAATACTTCTCTCTGAAAAACTAGAACTGGTTCTATAAATATTACTTATATTTGCTTTCCAAACTTACGCATCTAAAATATACTTTACAAATAAAACAACATTCCCGGTAATAACCGAATATTCGGCAAACAGAAAATGGCAACAAAGACGAATTTTGTTTACTTTCTTACTTTGCTGATTTAATAAGGCAAATTTCATGAGAAGAAAATAAAAATGTATAAGCGAGATACAGTATCATAAATACTTTCAGACATGGTTTATTATTATCATTTTATGGAAAAAGAAAGTTACAAAGAGATTATAATTCTAATAATATCTAAATGATATATTTTCTATGGCTATTTAAGCAAGACAAAGATATCGTATTTTGGATGCAAAAAAATAAATTAGAGTGAATTTCATTGTACTAGACCTCAATGAAAAATATTGCATTCATGGCTATAACTTCCTTATTTGTTATCCAATTTTTAAAATTATTGTTGTATCTGGAAGATATATCATTCTGTATATAATAAATTGTTCACTGTTTGACTAAGTCTTCACTCCTTTCCACACACTTGTGCCAATGCATGACTTAACGGATAAACTCGTCGGAGAAGAATTCCAATCGTAGTTGACGTAGTTTTTCACTTCGTCATCAGCACGGAAGTTGATGTCCCTTAAGGTTAACTATCCTCCGCTGCAATGACGCCTTGCTGCTTCAACTTCATCTCCATGTTAGTCATCATCATCTTCAATCCTCAACATACCAGTGACACATGGGAACAAATCAAACAACTGCTTTACATAGAAAATACCCACAGCTTTCAGATACAACAAGAATATCGAAAATCGTGTAACAAGAAAAATTTGCAGCAGAAGTGGGATTTTTCAGTAAAGCCTCGTGTATTCATTTTACACTAATTTAACTACTTAACAAACCAAATTTTTACGCATAGGATAACTTAAAATCAATTTCTTTCTATTAAATTTTGGAAGAAGATATTAAAAAATACATTGTTCTTTTATACCAGGTGTATTAGTGAACGAAATTCTTGGAGGGCTTATTAACTCGTTGGGCTTGAGTAACTTTCTGGGTAATTAGAAAACGTAAGGAGAGGCGCTGCCTGAATGACACTCCGGATCCATCATTAAGTCGTTCAGCATTTCCTAAATATGAGGTTTTTTTGTACTGTTGCTACGATAACACTAAATAAAACAATTTATTTCGAGGTGTCCCCTTCATCCGGATGCAGCTATTAGTTAAAAGTAGATGTAACCATATGAAAGGTCAATCAACATTTTTTATTCTAATGAACTTTGAAGAAGTTCAACCATCTGAGAACTTAGTATCCTGCATTGTATAGAGATATTACATTCTTTCCGGCCGATTAGGGGGTGACCAGGGGACAATAGAAGAAATAATAATTTCAGCTATCTGATCCAGGAAAGATAGGCCAGTATTTCTTATGAACCGTGTTAAAATTGATTCCTCACTAAAATTCTGAAGTGGGAGGAAGAACAGAGATAATCTAAATATTCAGCTAGAACTTACGTGTCGAAGGACATTGTAACCTTGTTAATTCTAATTCTAGAGTGAAACAAGCATCTTGAAGTTTATTACATTTACATATCAAATGTAAGTGCAACAAACTTTTTATTTAATTGTAAATTTAATGTACAATATTTAAATTAATCAAAAATTGAAAAATGTTCTGTAAAAATTAAAGAAATGCATATGGCACTTACGATTTTTCGCGCTCACCACTATGAATATGAACTGTGATTGGGAAGAAGCAAGCTGAAGCTTGATTTCAACT
Organism: Nephila pilipes; assembly: GCA_019974015.1. Taxonomy (NCBI): domain Eukaryota; kingdom Metazoa; phylum Arthropoda; class Arachnida; order Araneae; family Nephilidae; genus Nephila; species Nephila pilipes. Next base: position 269,598 of record BMAW01061953.1, read on the forward strand.
GAAGTGAAATCAAGTCTTTTTCCAACAGTTACCTGAAAAGTAACTGCATATTTGGGAAACAGCTTTAACCTCGACGAGCTTTTTAACTCCGGTTTTTTACTGTAGTCTTCATTCAGCTTTTGATTATTTTCCTAATCAGGTCGTTAGCTGATATTCTTTTTTAATTTAAGTTTATTTTGATATTTTTATAAATAAATTGTTGTTGTTGAGATGTCCGGATGTTGATCTCATACAACTTCTGACATAATCTGGAGTTGGGTGACTTCTACAATGATGACATCTATATGTTCCCAGAATTTGTATTAATTCAGATTAGTGTAATTGAGGGACTAAGAGGCTATATGTGGCATTGATGCAACAGGTTCCCCACTTCTCTTATACCTCACATTTTTTCTGAAGAGAATGTTTTTTCGAATTCAGAATTAGAGGTTCCAAAAAAATTGTGTACTTAAAAACAGTAAAACTAATTTAAATTTTCTATAGATAATTTTTAACATAGCATTATAGAATAAATAAAATAGAATGTATCGCGTTTTTAAAATGTTTATTGTATTTGAATTTATATTATTTTATTAAGTAAAAAAATGTACGTAAAAAGAAATGTAACTGATGAAATGTAACACATCGATCAATAACTCCCGAGACTAACCCAGAGATGGCGCTCGTAGTAAACCAGTAACCAGGTCTTTCTAGAGTACTAATCTTTGCTTGAAACGTGTCAAAATTTTAAGTCGATCGGACCAGGAAAAAGGTTTTTTGAAGTGAAGTGAAAAAGGTTTTTTCCAAGTGGGTGCCG
>BMAW01061953.1:274744-411868 GCA_019974015.1 Nephila pilipes
TGATTAAGCTGATGGAACAAAACAGCAACGAGTCGATTCAGAGCTGTTTATCGCTATTTACTCACTAAAAAGATTTCTTGCGAAAAATTGGGAAAAGATTTGAAAAGCGTTGAACGATTATCACCTAAAGGTGATTAACAAAAAGGTGTTATGTTGATGAATAAAAATTTGCAAAAATGTTGTTTTCAATTTTAGACCGGAGTTATTAATCGATGTTAATAATTAAAAAAATCTAATTAGAAACTACAAATTTTTTAAATTTGTTGAAGAATGAAATATTGTTCTCTCAAATAATTTCATAAACTCAATTCTCACAAAAGTTTTTTTAATTCTTCTTATTTAAAGGAGGAAAAAAACATTTTAAATAAAATAAATTTAGAAAAATTTGTTCGGTGTGTGGAGGAGGGATGCCCCAAAAGCATCGATCTTTCTTCTTATAAAAGGTCTCACACAAAAAGGAAAAAGGATTCACATTGGACAACCTCGAGAGTAAAAATAATAAATTCTACTTTTAGAGAAGTCATCAATACATACCTTTCCCCAACGAATTATTTCCGATAACTAAGCTCAAAACACATCTTCATTTTGCACGTGATTCTAAATCCATACTTTATCGAAGGTAACATGTAACCTGAACGAAGCACATCAATTTTTTATTTATTTTAATGATGCACTGCATGATATTTACAAAATTAAATAATACAATCTGCAAAATAAATTATAAATTAGATATATTTTATACTCATAGATCGTGATGAAATTAAGAACTTGAGCATATTATTTTTCATTAAATTTAGAAAACAGGGATCAAGCTATAGTGAGTACTGCAAGCTATTCAAACATATTTTTAACAGCTCGCAATGTCTTGTTTTTGTTTTTTTTTATCAAAACGGGGGAACTCGGGAGAGGGATTTTGTCTTCTCCTATCTTAGCTGCTGGCGAGTATATTTCTTATGCCTTTACAAAGGTTAATTCTTTCCCCCTTCGAGGCTGAAGGAACTAATAGAGACACTCTAAACGTTCTCGAAAACGGACGAGTCCACGGACATTGTTAAGAGAATAGTAACTACTATTCTGGAGTGTAGCTAGCACCTTATAATAAAGCTACTTTGCATAGTAAATATTAAATATAAAAAGCTTTAGTCCTCTCTCTCCCCCTGTTTGTGTAAATATAATCTACATTACTAATATTAATTCAAAAAATAAATTGTTTTAAATAGCAATACGATGTCTGTTAACTCAACGCAATCTGTGCAATCAGAGACACATAAAAAGACGAGAAGAATTGTCTGTTTATAAACTGTCTCTATTTTTAACATTTCAAGACTAACCAAAACACGGATGTTGCGGTAAGGCTTCACATTTATCACTTTGTGATATAGCTTTACAATTCACCTTTTTTGAAATGAAATATAAATACAGTTTTTAAAACCGAATATATATATAATGATACTAAATTGCTCAGGAAATACTTAATCTTTATCTAATACAGGAAAACTTATATTTCAGATAGTTATTAACATCGTTTTTTATATCTACGAGTATTATGTCATTTGTACTTGTAATGATTTTTTCATTGAGCTATTTTATTTGCTTAATGGGTTCAAAAAAACTTCAATTTATTGAGAAAAACTCTAAATTTGAAATCTATTAATACAGTTGCCTTAAGAAACAATTTTGTAATTATTCCTGGAGAAAAAGAAGTATCTTAAAAACCCTTTCAATATTAAAACATTTCAAATAGAATAGTTCATAATTCTCTGTTTATTAAGAAATTAATTTTTAAAAATTGATCACAAACATGATTTGCTTAAGATGTTTTTAAAAACTATCCAGATTTCTTCTTTACGTATAACATAAGAAAAAGTGCAAAACTGTATTAGAAACGATATTTACGTTAAATAAAGTTTCATTTCATGTAGCAGACGAAATGTTTGGAAGAACGGTGCAAAATAAAATATACATGAAGAGTATATAACTAAATTCATGCATTATATATATCATCATAACATTTCTATGATAGTAATATAATGTAACATAATCACGTTGCGATACTGTATTACAATGTAATGATATACTCTTTCGCGCATCAGTTACGTAACATATAATAGGATATTATATCATTGCATTGTAATGCATCATTATATCACTTTACTAAACATGTTTAACACATAATGGAGAATAATGATACATATTGTTACTTATGTCAGTATCTGCATTTAAAAGCCTCGTATTAAAAATCTTTAGAGAATTTTAGTGCTCGTAAAGTTTCAGTTTAGTATTAATGCTCGAGACTTGGTGCTTATTAATATTTTGGAATATGTACATATATATATATATATATATATATATATATATATATATATATATATATATACATACACAATTTGCAAGGACAAAAGTTTTATTATTATTTTTAAAAAAGTTACACTTACAAGTATTTTTTACAATCTTAATTTATTATTAAAAGATTTATTTGTTTTTCCCCCTATAAACAGTACACTGGGCTTCTAAAATTCAGGAACATCCAGTTTTTTGTATCTAATTTAAAACAAATGAACATAAAAACATCGAATGCGGAAGAATTAATAATTATTTATGGAATTTTATAAATAAAGAAGAATAAATAAGCAGGATTTACAAATAAAGAATTACATTTTATGTGCAAAAGATCCCATTTACAAAATCACCAAAGTAGTATATCCACAGGTTCTTGAAACCTCTATGATATTAAGACTTGAAGGTCGCTTGAATTTAAAACTTTAAAATATATCCTAGTGACTTCATCACTTTTTCCAATAATCAAAAACCATCCCATTCTAACAAGGTTTCAAACATTTATAAATATTTAATTATGTTACATATTTCAGTTAGAATGTCTAAAGGAATTCAAAATTTATGTATATATATATATATATATAATGTACTAAATTAAATGAACGAGTAAACAGGGTATAGGGTGTCAATAGCAAGAATAAGACGACCAGGTACACATATTCAAGTCTATTTATTCCTTTTGATGAGAGAGGCCCTTTTATAATCATTTCGAGAAGATTAACAGCGTGGCTGTGGCCTTTATGGCTAGAGCGAAAGAGAGAGAATTTTACCTTGTTTTGTATTTATATGGAGGGATTTCTTTAAATCACGTGGTAATCAGGTGGTATAGAATAAAGGGATTTTTCTGAGACTTTACCCGGAGGCAGACACATCGTCTGGAAGGGATTATCCCAACAGGTCTGCGATCGAGGGAATGTTTATTTAGCAGATTTTACGAGCGCGTTTTCTGATAAATTAAAGGATTAATTGGAAAGTACCAGAAAATAAGAATAAACTTCTTACTGGGAGTTAGAGAATAGGAAAAATTAGAAAGTTAAATTATTTTTAAGTAAAATCAATATATATATATATATATATATATATATATATATATATATATATATATATATATATGATAAGGGGGTGACTCACACGATTAGAGCGAATCATTTCCATTGTTCAGAATGTTGCAACAATGTGTATATTTTTGCAGTCATGCAGACTCCTTTTATAAGCCTTTTTAATTTTTACAGTTTATTTGGTAAAATAATTTTAAGTTCCAATAAAACTGTATCGACTATTATTAAAATATCTTTCAATACTTATAATAAAATATTTTATATCATAATAATTACTTCGTGAAATATTGGGAAAAGCATAATAAGATATGAGAAAACAAAATAGAAATTTTTCAGAAATATCTATTGTATCTGACAGCTCTTTAATTTTTTTCCTGTTTTAATATATTAAAATTTTTATTACGAAAGAGAAATAATTACTGTATACCATGATACAGAATTATTCAATAATAAAAAAATAACAAAGATAAAATTTAAATATTGTAGGGTATGTAACTTGTACGTCTTCACATTGTGAGATTATAACAGCAGAGATAAAGGCAATATTTCATAAAAAAGAAATATTAATCCTCAAACTTTTTTTAGAAGATATAAATTTTCAAATATCTTAAAATTTAAAAGAAAACTTACGAAACATATAGGTAATTAAATTGCATATATAATAAAATAGTATTTCATTAATTACTCTTGCACGTTAACTAATCACATTTATGAATTTTGAGGAACTAAAACCCTTGAGCTGTACTATTCATTATGATTGTTTACGTATTCTTTGAATTTCTGTAAGAAAAAAGAAACAAACTTTAGAAAATATAGAACTTTTTAATAATAATCTGAAATCAATGTTCTTACTTACACTTTACTTGTTTTAAAAGCTTTATTATCAATTATCATGGTATTATAAATAATAAATAATTAAAAATCAATTCCTCAAAAATATTTTTTTTCAAATACTCCTAAATTATCTGAGACTAATTCCAAAGGTTTCAAAGTGATACTGATGGCCTTTGGGAATGAAAAATATTTCGCTCTTTCTGGTGTTAAATGACTGCTTATGGGATAATTGCAAACAAACACAAAGATTGAAAGAAAAAAAGAAAGGAAATCTAAGTTTGTAATTAACTCTAAAAAGTTGTTCATTAAAAATGTTTTGGAACACATCAGAATTAATCGAGAAGTACGAGTATTGATTGAGAAGTAATGCCTGTAACTTTTATACGACACCAACTTTTATTTGACACCCGAGTTATACAATTCTTGTACCTAAACGCAACGTATAACTTCTACGCAATGAACTATTCACTTTTGGACGTAGTCATTATCTCTTTCCATGCACTTGCACCGAAAGGTCTAGCAAACTCGTCAGAGAATTCCTGTCGTTGCTGTTGGTACCAGGCTTCAATTATAACTTTCACCTCGTAATTAAAGCGAAAGTGATCTCCTTTAAGGCGTTTTTTCTTCTTTGAGAAGAAGTAAAATTAGTTAGCAAACTGCAAAGTCGGGTGCAATGATGCCTCGCTGTTTCAACCTTATATCAATGAGGATCGTCATCTTTTTTTTTTTAACTCTCAGTACACAAGTGAAAACTGGAAGAAGTGAATAATGGATTGTTTTGAAAAATCATGTAGCTTTTAAATACAATAAGAATTTTTGAGACTCAGGCTATAAATAAAAATGTTCTGGTCATGGATTTTTTTTTTCAATCGTGCCTCGTAAATCCGACTTCATTGTATTATGAAATGGTATAACACAGATATTAATTATCTGCTGAAATTTAATGAGCTTTATTTTACTATATTAGCCCTCAAATAACTTATTGCTCAATTAGTTAGAAATAAATTACATTCACAATATGATAAAAAGCAAAATTATTATCATCCATCAGTTTTATGGGAAAACGTGGGGGACACAATACGCAAAAATAAAATATTGAAATAAAGATAATGATTAGTAAAGTAAAATACACCCCCAAAGGATTTATCAGCACAATCGTTTCATCCTACTTAATAAGTATAATTAGCTTTGTAACATGATAATAAAATAACGCAAGATTACATTACGCATTAGTTCCATTTCAACGCACTGACGAATCCCAAAGATAAGAATTTGACAGTTTTATTATTAAAATGAAAAATAAGTTATCCCATTGGAATCTAATTACTTAAGTGATTTCTAATTTTATTTTTTTGTTTTTGTGAAGAAGAGTCTAGAAAAAGATACATAAATAGTATTTTGTATGTTCTCCAGGAGATTTTTAAATTTTTTGGACTTGTCTGGTTATTAAGATAGTAATCATTAGCGTATAAGAAACATAATAAACTTTAAATATTTCCTCATATATTTACAAAAGTGAAAGAACTTTAATCAAGCTGAATTTTAACAATATAGTTCACGAAAGATGTTACTTGTTACGTTACTAGACTTATATCCTTACTACTTAATTTGTAAAATTTGGAATATAAATTTTGTAAAGTAAATAGAAAGTAGAATAAAAGAAATAAAAACCAATCGAAAGACCTATGCAAAGTTGCAAAGAACAGATTTAGCCACAGAAGGGGTGCGTTTTTTTATAATTATTATTGAATTACTCAATTAGATATGAGAATTAAAATAAACGATGAAATATCAAGAAATGGACAATAGTAAACTTTTCCGATATTAAAATTAAAGTAAACGATAAATTATTCATTTGAATATATTTAAGCTAAATGTAGTTAAAATTAAAGCAAACGATAAAAAATTGAAAAGTGATCTAGTACGCCAAAAGTAATCAAACTAAAACAATAGCCCCTTGGGTGGTTAACGATATTCGACTTTCTCTGATTTTGAAATTAGCTGAATGCTAGAAATTCAAAAATGACGTCAGTTTCACAAAATTATTTTGATAATCAAAACCTGCTTTGGTTTATTTCACAATCAACATATTAATTCAAATTACTGTAAATTTCAATACTCAAATAACAAACGTTTATATTAGATACCATAAAAATTCTTTATCCAATGATTTGGGCTTGAAATCATTAAACCTGCCGAAAACGGAGATTCGAACAATTTTGTTTCTATATAAGTGAGTATTTCTATTTTTTAAAAATAAACAGATCTGAAATATTTATAATTTAATATACATTTAGAATAAAAGAAATGATTTCAAGACTTTTGTGCGAAACTATTTAATGAATATTCTTTAAAAAAATTTTAAAGTATTCATTATAAAATAATGTTCTTAATTTAAATGAATATTATTTATGACAAAGGAATGCAGTCAATCGAGAGAAAGGGTAAGAAAAAAAATAATTATAAGAAAACTTAAATCTCCTTTAGAATTAATGCATCGATTTTATAATTTAATTTTATTTCACCAACAGCTTTCCCGACCCATAAAATTTTCTGCAACAATAATTAATTCTTCTTTCTCTTTCTAATTTTTATTGGCTGCCCAAAGAGACAAATAGTACTTCAAATTATTAGAATTCCCCAGTACTTAACAATTGAATCAGTTATCTTTAGCTCAACGATTTAACTCTTTAACTTGGAGAGATCGTTAAGCTCATTTTAAAAACGCTTTCAATCTAACTAATTACCTTGGTTTGTATTCAGTTTTAAATTAATCTTTTCTTTTATTCGTTTTTGTCACTTTTCAAATTACCTTAACAAGTATCAGGCCCTTTCCTTTTTTGTTCGACTGTCATTTAAAATTCAATTGATACTCATACCATTTTACTTCTAACTTCTTCCACCTTCGAACTTCTTCCTATTTACAAATTTCCTGAGGGGTTGGTAATGGGTGATATGTTGAATATTTTGCGTTAATTAATGCGCATAAATATAGCAAAACATAGCAAAGGTAAATGAAGTAATTAAAATTGAAACAAAATTATAAACATAAAATAAACCAGAGAGCATAAATCTGGTAAATGTGAAAAAAGGCGCGTAAAAAGAAAAGTTGACCTTCTATGTTATTAAACTATAAGAAGTTAACTTATCAATTCTTTATTCAAATTTTGATAGTCTTTCGTTATTTGATTTTAATGTCATCCTTCGTTCTAATTAAATAATTAATAAATACCAAACTCCAATTGAAAATACAAAAGAGTCTGACAAAATATTTTGTTTATCATTATATAATAAATAATGTCACTCTCTCTTGATTCCCACTTAACTCGTCAATCCTAAATTATGATCAACCAATAAAGTCTTAGCTTACCGATTCACTCGTTCTGTTACAAACACTTCTCGCTTGCAGCAGATTCATACCTTTTTACTTTTATTAATATTCTTTCAATCAAAAGATTAACTGAGATTCTTTAATATAACTTACAAATATTTTTCAGCTTGTCGTTATCCTCTATCGTCTTTCTTTCAATTTTATTTCATTTATATATCACTATTCCGAAGCCCTTCTCTGACTTTTAAGATTCATCTAATTTTCCTAATCATGTTTCACATTCATTTTGAAGAAATTGTAATTTAATGCAATTCAAATTACTGTAAAGTTTCCATGGTTAGTGAAGAGAAAATCACAAATAGTACATTATAAAATGAAATGCTTTAACAAGTCCTATTTATGTATTCTATTGTTTTTTTCCACTGATGAACTAGCATAAATTTTATGTAACAAAATCTCTTGATTATTATGTTCCGCTTGAATATATCCTATGCAGTAAAATAAACTAATGTCTCGTTAATCTATAATATTGTATGCAATATCAGATGTACGAGATAGATAGTAACAGGCAAATTCAAATGCCAAAGTGAAATTACATACAAGATGGATAATACGAATTGCGGAAACCACCGGTATCAAGAACTTTCTGTAAAAAATTTGTCGATAAGAAAAGACAATAGTTTGGTGATAACAGTATTTAATGCTTCAAACTAAACCATTATTCAAGAGGGAATTTATTCGTTTTCTTTCAAATGATACTGAAATCAAAGTTTATTCTTATTTAAATATAACGAACATCAAAAACTGTTTAACTGGGGGATTTTTTATACAATTTTCAAATAAACATCCCACTTAGATTTTTTTTAATCGCATTTCATTATATTTGTTAATTTAAACTTTTCTAAGCGTAATTATTACCCTTTTATTGGAAGAAATGGTAATGCTAATAGAACTTACATTTAGATTGCACAACTTGCAGGGTTTTTTTTCTCTTCTTACTCTCTTTTTCTGGAGTATAAATTAATCTGATAAGAGGATTTATTTCTTAGTAACTGGATGGTTGGGAATTCAGAACTAGATTCCGTTATAGACCATTGTGCGGTACAATGGATGCAGCCACTTAGTAAGTGCAAACTGCAATTTTTTTTCCGCTCATAATGAAAAACTTTGGGGAATGAATTTACGATAAGCAATCAGTTTCGCCTGTGGCATCTTTTACATTTCATTAAAGATCCCCTTGCCACACTTGAGAAGAAATATCAGGCTATTATTTTGCGCACACGATCTTTGGTTTTAAGTTTAAGAATTAATCTAACTGAAATCGGATCTCATGGGAACTCAAAATTTCTTACACTCATATACATGAAAGGATGTTTCAACCTTTCAGGAATTATTTCTTTTCCAAGTTGGGGCTAGAAATTCAAATATTCTAGGGTAAATTATAGAAATATTAATTTCAGCTATTCAATCAAAAGAAATATTGTGCCCCACAGTTTTTAAGAGACGTGTAAAAATATATTGCTCACAAAAATTTAGATGTACAAGGTACCATCAGAGATGTAAAACTTGAAAAGAACGAGCGGATCCATAGACTCTTATAAGAACAATAACAGCAATTCTTATGAGCGAGTAGCATCTTACAATAATGTTACTTTGAATGGCAAATGTAAAATACGATATGCTGTAATCTTCTGTATGTATGGATTAAATGGTATAAAGATAATTTTTATATGGACTAAAAGTAAGATGGACTAATAAGTGTAAAAATAGTTTTTTTTAAAAAAAATATATAAAGATTTAATTTATAAAAGCTTGAAGTGATTAACTAAGATGTCTATAATGTAATTACCGATAAAAGAAATGCTACGTGTTCTTACTAATATATGAGATCCAAACATGTATTAACGCCTCAGCTTTAATAAATTACAAATAAACATCTAAAAATTATTTTTATACTTTTTAGTTAATCTTTAAGTAAAAGCTCATTTAAAGTTATATGTATTTTTAGTCTGAATATATATTTATTTTAATGTAATTGCTGCGTGGAATGATTAGATCCTGTAACGCTTCACAGTCCTTAATCTGTGGCAGTTTATGATTACTTTACTTCCTTTTTTCCTGTATGTTTATTTTTCTTTTTTGGGTATTTATTATACGATTTTCATTTATTTTTTCATACGAGTTATGTGACAATCTGTATAGTTTTACTTTCATATATTTTTCATTTTTTTTAAAAAAATTAATACATTTTTTTACATTATATATTCTTTTGCTTACAATTATGATTTATCTATTATAATTTTTTAATTACGCTTTACTCTAATGATACTAATTGCATTGTAGTTCTGTTAAATTTACTTAATAATATTTTCCTTTTTGAATAAGCATATATTAATAATTTTACTATATATATATATATATATATATATATGTGTGTGTGTGTGTATAACTTTCTTATATGAAACTTTCTTACCCAAGTATTGCTTATTACAGGCCATTCTAGGAGCTTTAAGGAACGTATAAACAAAATTTATGCATTGTTATTTAAACTTGAAACTCACATAAAACCTTTCATTCAAGTTTTACCTGGTTCTATGGTTAAGTTACGGTATTACTTTTAGTTGTGGTTTACTTATTCTTTTCTTTTGAGGGAGCATACATATTCTGTCTGATAAATAGTTTTATATTGCATGAATAATTCTAAACATTTTGATGCAAGTTTCATGCATTTTATATATATATATATATATATATATATATATATATATATATATATAACGTTATTGAGTACAACAGTCTATAATATTTACTCTTACTTTTCTGTACTAAGAATTTTCTTAAGATCTGGTGCTTATCCATACGAAAATAAGTAATGCATGGAGTTTTTGAGTTTCGCTTCTTTTTACCGGTCAGTTAATCTTTCTCCACGTCATTTTTTACGTAGTGATTTTACGCAGCATGATCATTTTTCTGGGGAAGAAAAAGAAATTAGTCATCGTTAACAAAATTCAAGTCAAGTGTAGCCAAGTATTCATAAATTATTTATGCATGTCTAATACTGCGCTGAAAGCAAAGAATTTTACAATGAATGTTGAATCCACGGTTATTGAAAATGACTGAAGCTTTAACATTTTATAAGCAGTTACTTCATTTTTTTTTCTTATTCAATCTATCAAAAATGAATTTGCTATACAATGTGATCTGCATTAATCAAACTATTATTCCTTTTTTTTTAAAAAGTATTAAAAACTATCATCAACAATATATGTATAATAGTGTAAGAATAAATAACTGTATGATAGTTTATAAAAATAAATAAATTAATAATCATATTTTTCAAAAGCAATTATTGTTTTAATTTATGTGTGAGGTCTCAAAAATAGAATGCACTTTTAATAAATATCTTTATTTCTTGTTTGTGTGTTCTTTAACCTTTTCTGTAATATTTTTCTAGAATAATTCTATGAATATTTTATTGCGAATATATTCATACCTAAATCTATGTATTATTGTAATTTATATTCAAACGTTTATTTCTGTCACTTTTCCTAACAAATCTATTTTATTATTTCCCCCTATATTTAAGCCCTATTTGAAAAATGGAGTATTTTCCTTCTAGCTTCACAAAAGGACCTTAAATCTTTATATGAATTTTACTTGAAGTGTGAAATCGATTCGAAGGATTTGCTGTTAGGATTTGTTGAATAACACTTGATCTGTCGACTGGATTTTATGTTGTGATACTCACACAATGCTAACGTGTGAAGTATGAAGAATTTTCTCCATCTTTCATCCGTCAGTAACTGAAAAATGGAAGAATTTCGACTTTCGTTGGCTTTTGTAGAGGTCTTTCAGGTCCTGAAAAAATTTATTGAGTTATGATACTTCAGATTCCTTGTTGTGAGTTACATTTCAAGTCAGGAAACAGTTTTTTAACATCACTTCGCAGATTCAAAATCAGTTCAATCTTTTTGAATATGAGATTATGATATTCTTGACACGTTTTTCAAACTTTATTTACAGGAACTTACCAAAAATTTACCTACGATAATAATTTATTTATAAAACAAGGAAAATGAAACCCGAATAATCAAAAGTAACGGAGAAATACAGCAATGAAAAAAATTAAGTGGCTGTTTGTAATTCCACTTTTGATACGTCATATGGCGTAGGCATGATGTCACAGTTCACATAACAAAAAGAAAGACAAAGTAAAACATTTAATACTTAGTGTTATACTGGTAAGATTTGCATACAGCCCGTTTGATATGCTTGATTTCTAAAGTTTTCGAATATGTCTCTAGGAACAGCGACGGATGAAACTGTTTACTGTGAAAGCGATTGTGTATGTAGTAAAAGAAATATGTGTTAAAACTGAAGAGAAAACTAATTGAGCCCAAAAATTGAATTATTCGTAATCTTTGGATAAAGAAATTGCATGCCGAATTATGAAATGATCTGATTTTTTTTTTCAAAGCATGATTTTTCTTTTCGTAATAGAATTTATTTTAAAATTATTTTATATCATATAAGGTTATTTTGCTTTTATCATTATGTTCTTATTAGCTGAAATTATAAAATACCAGCATTAAAACATTGAAAAAATTGGGTTTTTTTCCTATCTGTTAAGGATTTTTTTAAAATTGTTTTCTTAGAAATTCAGTGTTAATTTCTGAGTCAATAATTCGAGCTTTTAGAATATTCTTTATAGAAACAGAATATAGACTGTAATTATTTTGATAGGTGTAATTTTTCAAAATGTTATTTTTATTAATTTTGTTCCCAAATATATTAGAAATGTTTTAATAATTCTGACTTTCTATGAATATAATTACTTAAATTGATGATAATTCCATAACATTTGTTCAGGCATCGTGAATTATAACAAGAAAAATATTTTAGTAAAAAATCAAATAAATATGAGCATAGTTTCAATAAAAATGACTATGTAAAAAAATTTCAGAGACATTTACTTTTGTTTCACACATTCTAGTAAGGTATTTTTTGCATTAAGTCTCTCAAAGATCCCATGTAATCAAAAACTCTTTTACTTTCATGAAAATAAAAAGGATTTTGTCTGAAAGTATGTTCTTTATCAATCAACGAATAGTATCATAATTATGACAATCAAGTTTCTTTGATCATAGCTTATCAGTATTTTTTGTTATGAAGCTTTTATTTTTAAGATATTTAGAAAGCAATTCCCTAGAGAAATGAGAGTTTAAGTATATGTTTTTTTCCTTGGGTATCCTATCCTAATTACTTAGGCTATGTTTATTTAATGCTTATTATTTAAGTGTATGGTTTTTTTTTCTTGGTCATCCTATCATAATTACTTAGGCTATGTTTATTTAATGTAAATGCTAATGCTTTAATGTTTTTGCTTAGTCCTATATAATTATCGATTATTATAGGACTAAACATGAATACAAAACTTGAAAATCAATCTAAATCAGCTAAAAAGGGCAAAAATAGTTTCTGAACTTACGTAGAATATTAATAATGATGAAAATATTCTACTCAGATTTTAGAAATTGATTAAGATTCAAAACAATTATAAAAAAAAGGTGCTTTAAAATATAATTCGTTATCAAAACTTTATATTGATTTTTAAAAATTTATATACCTGCACGTTAATGAAACAACTGCTACTTAGTACCAATATTCTTTAGAGTAACATATTTAATGTGCGTTTAAGAAATTAAAATTTGAACACTTGAATGCTGATAATTTACAAAAAATAAATTAGAAAAAGCATAATTTATATTGATTTTTACAGCTTTTATATTAAGCATTATTCTCAAAACATCAAGAAAATAAAATATGTGTCATTGCATATCGAAATGGAAATCATTCTTCAAAAATGAAGTAGTTTCTAAGTATACAAAACTTTCTTCGACAAACATTTGAAGAAAAAACATTAGTTCAAGAAAACAGGATAAATCTAGAGTAATCCATTATTAAAAAGAAGGAATTTTTTCATCCAATTCGAATTCTTATTTTTTCAAAAAGCACTTTAACAAAGCATTTCTTTACTATTGACTGGGCTTTGGAGTAAAAGCAATGATTAATTGTGAAAAGAAAACATTTTTAAAAACATTATAGATAAAGTAATCCCTTAATGATAGTTTGTTTAAAAAATCACATACTAAAATAAAGATACCATTTTTCACAAATATCTATTGAAAGAAGCACATTTACTTCGAGTCTTGTTAAATATGCATTAGAATCAGATCAGACTTATGCTACAAAACTTAAAAAGAGTTCTATTTTTTAACGTTATGTGACACTGTGTAAAAGAAAATAACTTATATTTTTCCCGTTGTAACTTTAATTTAATTAATTGCGTTAGAACCACTATTATTATTTTTACAGTGAAACAAATGTTGATTCATAATTATTACATTTATAATAAGGGAAATAATGAAATACAACATTTTTCAGAATGTTTATTAGAACATAGAGCTATTAGCAATGACTCACTTCAACAAGAAAAATTTTTTTATTCAATTTCAATGTAAGGATTCAATGTGGTGTTTTTCAAATATTTCCTATAAATATTCATCAAAACTAATATGAGAAAGTATGATGTTAGCTTCATTAGGAATGAAAACTATAAATGTTCGACTTCTGAGTTGGTAATACAGATTTAGAAAAACCTTTTTAATGGAGTAATTGTACATCAATGCATTATGTTGCTTATACTTAATGTAGGCTATGTTAACACAAATGTGATTTGAATTTTGAATATTGTTTTTCTTTTTGATAAGTTATATATTTTGTAAATACTGTAAGAGCTTTTTTATCCGGAACGTTCGGGACAACGATAGTGTCAATTATCAAGCATTAATGCAGTTTTAATGGAGTACCAAAGTTAAATACCTCTAGATAAAAATTTAAGCGATAAAATCATGTATTTAATGTGTTTATGCCCATTCTGACCTAGTGTAATATCTGCCAAAAAGTAGTAACTGCGTAACAATTCTAATAACTTCAAAATAAAATTCAAACATTGAACATTAATTTAATTGGGCACTTTTGTATTCAATAAATTGAATGTTAAGTTCACAAAATAAAAACAATGCATTAATAGTTAAAACAAGTTGTGACTCGCTATCTTAGTTACACGTTTACACTTATTAGTTTTACTAGTACTTGAAGAACACCCCCTGGTTTTCGAGAACATTTTACTGCAAAGTTGTAGTTTTGAGCAAACGTGATATATATTTCACTAGAAACACTGTACTGAACTTACAACTGACAATTACGATAGACACTGGGCGAAAACGAGAGCAGCGCTGTGTCTCTGCCTGGGGGTAAAGATAAATAAAATAATGAATCAACACTAAAAAATCCGGAAGTGAATGGTTTGAACGGTGCCGTATCATAGAATGTGCGAAACCATCAAATGCCAGATTAAAGATCGCTTAGTAGAATAAAACTACTATATATTTTACATACAAAATGGTGTATATAATATATTTAGCTTATATGAGTATTTATAAATCATAAATACGATAAGTATTTATATGAGTATTTAAACACACTATTTTATAAGCCATATATTTATATGAGTATTTATAAACCATATATTTATATGAGTATTTATAAACTATATATTTATATGAGTATTTATAAACCATGAGTAACATGAGTATCTATACACATCATTTTATAAACCAATGCGTAATAGATAGAACTGACTCTAATTCATTTAACGTGAGTCGTTAATAATTTCATAAGGTTCCGTGGCATAGCAGTAGCTTTTCACTGCTGCCACAAATACATCCAAGAAATGTACTCAAAAATGTATTTAATACAATTATTCTTTATTGCCCCAAGTATTTTATGTGTCTGTGAGGTTATGAAATAACATAATTTAAATTGTCAGGCACAGTTTAAATATTGCGCCATAGTTCTTCTGTGTTTTAAACAAATACTCTCAATATAATGTTATGGAAAGCCTTTTATTAAAATGAAACTTCAATAGCAGTCGGAAGAATTACATTATATTTTAATTATGTCGACTTTAAACTTTTGTTTTAATAAGAATTCTTTAAAAAAATCCAAACAATAAAATATAATATACTATCGCAACATTCACTTGTATCTATTTATGTATTAAACTTCTACAGCTTTTATTACGCAGTTTTGAAAAAAAAGATCATTTTCTCAAGAAAAATTAAAACCTCAACATGCTAATTATTTAGATAAAGTACAAGTAAAATTAGAAGAGCGTTTTAACTTTATTTATTGACAAACAAATATAGTTTCGTATGAGAAAATAACACAACGTTTTTGTCAGGGCGTAAAAATTGCCCCTCAAATTTTTAGGATAAAAAAAAATTTCTTTTCCTGATGAAATAATCATATAACATATGATTATTTCATCAGGAAAAGAAAATTTAATGCTTAATAATGAAAATTTAATGCATGGTAATACTGTCCGAAGGTAATTTAAAGGAAATTATATAAATTAATAAATAATTGTTTTTGCAATACGTTGCGAAGAACAAATTTTGCCATCTAAAGGACTTTTCTTTGCTAAGATTTAAATAGTTTGTTTTAATTTAATTTAACAAACTATTTAATGCTTGGCAAAGAAATTTTTAAATTTTATAAGAAGACATTATGTGCTTCATTACAAAAGCCACTTTATTGGTTAATAATGACAAATCAATATTAAAATAATTTGAAACCAAAATATACCAAGAAGGAACTCAAATTAAAAAGGAATAGCTCAAAAATATTGTGGCAAAAAGGGCCGCTTCACAACTGTCTTTATAAACTGCAAAAGCTTATCGAAGTTTATATAATTTTCATGGGATACTCAGTTCAGAATTATTCATCTCCCAGTATTCTCTACCTCACTCAGAAGGAAATGAATGATGAACAATATCAGAATATCAATTTTTTGATTCAGTAAAGTTCCTTTCGCTTGATTCGTACTGGTGATGAAATTCTTTTGTTATTCAATTCACTGAATTATTGATAGCGGTTAAAATTCAGTGACACGGTTTATATTAGTGACACAATTTATGGAAGTCTGACCACATTATCAGAGTTCAGAGATAAGTCATCAGCATTTCAAAAGGACTTTCATTATTATACAGAAACAGCCTTTTCTGGATATAGTTTGACTTCCTTTTGTAACCAGAAAATGAAGACAATTTGACGTTAAAAACAAGCATGAAGAATATCGATATGTTATGAGATAGAAATATTTACATACATAAATACTATTTTGCTAGTTTAAAATATTTCTGAAATTTTTTTCCAGTTTCTCTAAAATCTATACATTTTCTTTTTTTACTGATGTTATATTTATAACTGTAGCTATTGCAAAATGATCCTATAAATACGAGAATGATCAAAAAATATGCATTAAGAACAACAATTAGTTAATATATATGTTCACAAGTTTTGTTTAATCATTAGAAACAAGATAAAAAATGAATTAAAGCAGACATATGAATTATATTTCATTCAGCTCAAGTTTATATTTATTACTTCACAATTTTGTAGTAGTTAAATTCTAGTCAAAAAATATTAATATACTTTTAACAAGTTTACAATAAAACCGAGTTTAAAATACGTCCGATATAAATTGACGTTTTCAAGAAATTGATAATCGAAATAAGTAAAAAGTATGAATATTTTTTGCTATATATTGCATATTATTCAAAAGAGATTAAGAAATTTAAAAAATAATATTAAAATAAAGGCAGTATTCATATTATTATTTTGACTACTAATGTACCCTTATTAGTTCTGAAGAGTAATGTTATTATTCTCTCAAATTAATCTTTTATCAATTATTTTTAGTTAAAGTACAATAACAATAAAAGATCTTAAAATGTTTTAACTTTCTCAGAAATTTCTATTTTTATACGTTATTATGTTACATTTTAGTAACACTTGTTTTTAGTTAAAGTAATAAAATGCTAAAAATATTTAAATATTCTTATTAATGGGACATATAAAACAAGAAAGTCTTAAGTGAAAGTTTTTACTTTCAATTTTACTTGATATATTTTCTAAAATATATTTAGGTAGAAAATGTAAGTCAACGTGGTGTGTGTTTAAATATATGTCATCAATATTAATCTATAAAACACTATTTCTATATAAAAGCTATTTCTTAAGGAAAAAAAAAATTTAAAATAAATCTTAATAATCTTTCAGAAAATTTAAAGCTTCAAGAATAGTTTCGAAAGAGCAATGAGAAGTATAAATTAATAAAATAACTGCTAAATGAAAACTGCTTTTTTTATTGTTTAAAAAAATTTTAATGTATTTACGTCTTTCTAAAATGGCTTTAGAAGTATTTTAACAAAACAAAAACAAACAATGAAAGCTTTTTATTTTCGTGAGAACTTTTCATTTATTCTAAAAAAATCTAGCATCAATTTTTTTTATAGTTTAAATTTGTCTATGTAGTACGCTTTCTAAATTTCATCAATAAAATCCTCTTAATCCATCAATTTAAAACCAACGTAATAAAAAAGTTTTATAAGTTCTAAAAACCTTTGGTGTTTATGGTATTAGAAATTAATTTAAACGCTTTTAAGGCTGATTTCAAAGTAGAAAATAAATAATTCCAACTGTTATCTCCTAATTCTTTGATTTTTCAATAATTGAATTTTGAAAGTTTGTCAAGCAAATAAAGTGGTTGCTTATCGGTAATGGTCACAAAATTGCGGTCGGCGCTGTTTCAGTCGAATAGTGGGTTGAATCCCGAAGCCAATAAAGGGCGCCGTGTTGCGAAATTAATGCAGTTTAAATCTGTCGAGGCTCCAAGTCCTCCCATTGGGATGGTGTAGAAGTTTGGAGAGGATGGTTCCTGCTCAGGTGTCGTCCTCGTCACTTGATTGAAATTCAAAATTACTAAGTCTGTCGCCAATAGCTCTCACGTTATTTCGAACTGTGACGTTAATAAACGAACAATTATCAAAAAAGTTAAAGAGATCTAACAAATATTCTGAAACTGTTACCTGAATATACACCTCTTTCTCAGATACCGATATAGTTATATGTATGACACTTTGAATTTCGAATTTTTACAAAATCCCATATGAGGGTTTGAAATACAATGATGTGTTGAATGTTCTTCATAAAGTTCAATGTATTCATGTTTGTTTATCATTTATGAAATAGTATACACAATTATGATATGTGGTAATAAATTTTCTTCCTTCGTATATATACCTTAATGGCTAAAATTTAAGGATTCAGCCACATTTTTAAAATATTACAGTAATAATATACAAAGTATCAAATGTTGTTTTAAAATTTAAAATATTGACAACTTTATGACATTTTTATAACTTTTAAGAATGAAATTAATATGCCTAACTCTAAATCAATGGATCTTATAGGTGTAGTATTATTTTCAGATTTCCTATAATCTTTTTGGACTTTCTGCTATTAATATTTTCAAAAACTTTATGTCAAGGTATAAGGACACAACATTTATGTTATGTTAACGTAATTTTTGAATTCAATTAAAAGTTGTATTATTATTATTATTACTATTATTTTTATAAAAAGTTACCGCCCAAGTTATTATATTTACCGAAAGCTATTATGGTAAATCAGTTTTTATGCAATTTATAAAAAATTTTATATATTTGTGTGTCATACAAAATACTACTTTAGCTCTTTAATGAAATATAAATTGTAAGATCAATGAGGATAATGGTCAAAATGATAGATGTGTCATGAATTCAACAAATTTCTTTTAAATTGCTTGCAAGTGTCAAAATAAAAAGGCATTTCTTAACATTCTCAAAAAAGTGGGAGTATATATCGATTTTCGTACAGATCCTTTTAACGACTTTCTGCTTACCAACCAATGCCATAACGTACTCTAAATCACTTTTATCGACTTTCTGAGCCAAAATGACGCATAAAGGTATTCTACAAATATCTGACTGCAAAGATCACAATGACATACTTTCTCATGAAACTAAAAATAACACTTTTGGTATTAACCTTATATGCTTCAACCAAGAAACGATATTTCCTAATGAAGCCTATTTTAATCTACGTACAATCTCAAAAAATGGTCCATTTTCTGTACATTAACGATATTAAAACCTTCATTTTCGACAGTATGTAATAGAATTATTACTGTTATAAATAAAATTTAATATACTTTTGTACAGCATACATATTTCTAAAAAGAATTGTTAAGTACCCGTTAAGAAAGGAATGAAAATGCAAGGAATTTTGATAAGAATACAAAGTATAAGATATTGCTTCCACAAAGTTTAAAGAACATTTAGCTAGTCTATCATTATTTAACTTAAATCCAGGAGACTAATTTTAAGAAATTATAAGCTTATAAATGCTTTATTTAAAGTTTTTGCAGTTTTTACTACTTACTTTAAAATTAAATAAAATAGTACAGTTATATAAATTATTCAGTATATCTTTGATTAGAATATTCGAGATGACACAAATAGTTTTTTTAAAAAAGCAAGAAAATCATATCTTAGCAGTTACTAAATAACCTCTTTCAGAATTATTATCAAAAAATTTAAAATCGAATGTTCATTTGAAACGTAAGAACCATGCATTACATCTGATTCAATAGTTCTTTAATTTAATGGCGATGTATTTGATCCTATATATGAGTGCATAAGCGTATTTATATTTCGAATTATTTATTGCGCAATAATAATCTAAAACATGATTCTAAGTACAGCCTTGAAATATTTTTTTTTGTTAGAAACAAGGAAATAATTGTCTCCAATGACAACCATTAGTTAACATTCATAAATCTAATTCTACCATTATTTCGAATACAAATAAATATTACCTAGTTAAACAGGCATTCTTATAATGCCTTTGATATTTAGTATTCACGTACTTCTCTTTATAACATTTATTATAAATCTACTTGTATTTCTCTTTACAACTAATATTGGTTATTATTACTAAGATATCTAATATTAAGATGTATTTTTTTAAAATCTTATTCTAATTCTTTTCAAATTCTTTTAATAAAATTAATTCTTCTAACGTAGAATATTAAAAGGTCAAATTTATTAAAATTAGGGTTCATGATGCACATTTTTTATCGATCTCTATAATAAATAAAAAAAAAAGTCGCATTGAATATGGAATACTAAATTTACATTTAAGTAACAAAATAATATATGTATCTAACATTCAATAATTTTCAAATGCTTCAGTTTATCATAGCTCACAACTTCTGACAAATACTGCTGAAATAAGTCTGTGTTGACACTAAAATACTTTTGTTATAAAATACTAAAATACTGTATTCTAAAATACTTTTTTGAATTATTTTTATACGTATCCTTTTGAGTCTTAAACATTTTTGACTTATCTGTTGTCAAACAATACGAATTTATACATATTACGTGTTTGTTTTAAATTTTCATAAATTCTACCTTTTTTTGCAGATTATACTGTTGTGAATGTTACTGTCTTATTACTGACTCTCTCCTCCCCAGATGAATCTAGTTTAGTAAGTATTTTTTTTAGGATTCTTTTATTTTATTATTAAAATCAGATGTGTAAATAAGAATTTTTTTACCTCCCTTTCGTGATTCTTTTGTTCAATGGAGAATTTCTAAAAACAATCACTATATTTACTACTAACATAAGCTAATGTGTGTAAAAACTTAGTATAAATTGATATTTTATTAAGTATTTCTTACTATTTATCATTAAATGATGATATTCCTAAAATGTTGAGACTAAATCCTTTTCAGTAATGGAAATTTAAATTTTATTTTCTTATGAATTTGTTATGAATTTACCAAGTACTGCTTATATATCATTGCTTATTATATTTCCCCCCTGAAATGTCAAAATAAAGTATTTCCCGTTCATTTAATATAGATTATTTTTTTAATTAAAAATTATGAGAATATTTACAATTCCTCTATTATTGCTTTTATGCGTAAAATTGAATTTATTATTACCAACAATCGCTATATAGTTTACCAATATAATATCTCCTTTATTCTTTTAAAATTCTAATTAGATTTATCACACGCAAAAATCCTTTAGTGGATTTATTACTGAGTAAGAGCCAATAGTTTTACAATCTATAGTTGGAAAAAGGCAATAAAAACCACCTCAAAACCTCTCAAAACTGATGCAATATCAATGTTCTCTGCAGAGTAACAACAGCATTGGGATGAATAAAAAAGAATATTCAAAAAGTTTTCTGGGATATAACAGTAATGAAAGAAACACCTACACTGTTTCAGCTGCATTGCACGCATTTTGAAGCACGTATCGGAGATTACCTGTAGGGAAAATCCGACTCTTTTCCAATAAAATAAGACCCGTTCTTTTTTTTTTTTTACCATTCACAACAGGCAAGGGCTCTCTAGCTCTGATGGTATAAATATTCTTTTTTCCCCGACATTGGAATTCGCAATGAGGAAGGTTCATTCGAATTTCTAATAGAAAGTAGAATAAGAAATATCTACGCTTAATGATGTTAAATAACTATAGATTTAGTGCTCTGATTCCAGAATGTGCTTAAATAAGTAAACATAAGCTATCCTGCACGCAGAAAAGATTTAAACAAGAATAAATGAAATGTTTTGTTCATAGAATAGACTTAAATAAGAAATATGCCATTTTATACAGAAAATAGGCTTGAGAAACTATGAATTTATTGTTTTCTGGTCACGGAATAGACTCCGCTTTGTAAGGCCGAATTAATTAATCGATTTAATTAAGGTGCAGATATTAATTATCAAAGTAATTTATTATCAAAATTGAAGTTCGATTACTGTACATGAAATTTTAGTATACTGTTAGTCAAATTTGAATATTTAAACCAAAATAATGATAATATATTAGAAAAAGTACCAACATTATTTCAAAATCCTTTATTTTGTGTTGGAAAATAAATTTCTGATCAATTTATAATATTCTTAATTAATAAATTAGATGATATTTTTATTTTTTAAATAACTAGCATTTATTCCTAAAGTTTTTAAAGAAAAAATATAATCATTGAAGAAAATAATGGGAAACAATTTGATAACGAAATAAAGTTACTTATGATTTCTAGTATACGTATATCTACTTTAAGTATTTTTTTAATTATAATTTTCGAATTCTACAATTATTATTCTTACAAACTCCCATTAATTTAATTGTATTTACACAAATTTAATCACGATTTTATTAAATACTCAACAACAATTTCTGAGAATATATATATTAATTTGTGTGTGTGTGTATAGGACTCTAATTTCTCATACTTTATTTATAAATTGTTTCGTTATTTTACTCAAACTCTTAAAATGTATGTTCAATTAATATTGTATTCTTTAACTCGAAATTGGATGTAAATATCAATTTATTTATGAATTTTTCTTTTAAGGAAAATTATTCTAATTTAAACCACTTAGATCCTTATTGTGACACAAAAGACTGAATCGATTCTAAAGAACTTATTGAACAGATTCCAAAGAACGTGTTGAATCGATTTTTTTCACAAAAATATTTGCCCTCCTAGCTAATAAACTTTCTAACAACTTGCTATAAAAATTGAAAAACAATAGTTCAACGCCCAAAATAAGTTCTTTTCATGTCACATTTCTATTCCTTCAAAAACAATATTCGATAAAGTAAAACAAATAAAATTATGCCCGTTGGCAATTTGTCAACTACAGAAAAATCGATGTCAAAATTTTTATTTATCTTTCGTAGGCGGAAAAATTTTCAAAGACATGCTTTTGGGTGGAGCGATAATTTTGTTCGCTTGTTTCGGTGTATTTATTGACAAATGAAACCATTTTTCGACACGGAATTTTATATTTCTTTAGTTTGGCAATGATAAATTCTATAACAGTTTTTAAACAATTTTGTCAAAGCATGGTAATAAATTAAGCTTATACACGATGCTCATGATTGTTCGCAGGCTTAGAAATTTAGAGGGAGGATCAATTGCTTGAAATCGATACGTTTATTCTTGTTCCAAAAGAGCAAGGTTCCTTAACTTTCGGTGGCCGTGGTAGCCTAGTGGTAATGGCCGTGGGTTCGCGGCCCACAGTTTCCATCGAGTCGAGCCCAGATGCCACTGAAGACCCTCCGTATAGAGGGATTGATGCTGATTAAATCTACCACAAGTCCCAAGTCCTCCTGCGGAGGTGTGAGTCAGAGTGTCGTCCTCGTCACTTGACCAAGGTTCAAAATAACGAGGTTCGTCGCCAACAGCCCTCTAGTTGCTTCTAGTGCGATGTTAATAAACAATCATAAATTAAAATAAAGCTTGATTTAGTTTTATTAACGTCGCAATAGAAGTAATACGAGGGATATTGGCGACGAACCTCGTAATCTTGAGTCTCAGTCAAGTGGCGAGGACAACATCTGAGCTGGCATTCCCCTCTCCTAATTTCTACACCATGCCAATGGAAGTACTTCCGGCCCAGACATATTTAACATGCATGAGCCCCGGTTATACAGCGGGTCTTTTGCGGCATCAAGACTCGAACTCGCAACTCGATGAAAACCGCCGACCGCTAGGCTATTGCCGCCACAAATGAAGTTTGAATATTTCTTCCTATTGTTAATCTTTTTGTTGTTTTAATGAATATTTTAGCTTTTTCGATTATTATGATTGTAATGATATTTTAATTTTTTTTCCCCATAAAAAATTTTCAAATCTCCTCTTGCGAGTTAATTATAGCTTTCTGAAAAAATTTGGAAAATAAACATTCTAATTATTATAAAAAGTTGGAAGCGTTTTAATAAAAAGCAATATATTTAGATTATAAAATGTATAATATGTAACTCACATTTAATTCAAAATACTCCCTTTCATTAACAAATTAAAATTTTGTTACTTATTACACATATATATTTATAGGTAACTTTAAGACATTAGTTAAAATAAAGCAAGGAAATAACGTTTCATTTTTACATATTTTTTATTTATTGGATTGTACATGTTATTGAAATTAAATAATATTTTTCGTTTTTAGTATTAAATTTTCAATATTCTGGCCTAAAAAACTACCGAATATTCAATCAAAAGAACGTGAAAAAAAAAACATAAATCACAAGTGGCAAAACAATTCATATTAACATAGGACTATATTTTTTGCCTTAATTGTTAACCATTGTAGAAAACTTCATTTTGAAAAGATTGAAATTATAGAAAAATAAAAAAAAACTAATAATAATAAGCTGTTGTTGTATAGGAAATATCAATGGGAATATTTCGTAGCAGGATTTGAAATTTTTTGAAGTCTCCTTCAGACTCTCGATTTTCTTACAATTCTCTGCAGTAAACGAAATAGTTTTTGTTCAGATTATTTTCTATTGAAATTCAAGACTTTTGCGTTCGTAAGAAAAACAAAGAAATATGTTTAAAAGAGAATATGCGTAATTTTAACAAGTAAATAATTCTTAAAGCACTTTCTAGAAAGAAGAATTTTTAAATAACTAAGAATTTGTTATTTGATTTTAAATTAAAAAAGTAGTATCGAAGAAGAAAAATTCAGCTTTATATATTAATTAACAAACTAAATCATAAAAAATGCTGAATATTTTTAATGTAATTAGTCTCTAATATGCAAAAAGATGTACAAAAACATACATGTAAACAATGTCTAAAAACAAAAAGAAATGAACCTCTAACATTTTATTATATATGTAATAAATATATCGAATTTTATAAGAAGATAATGTTTTCCGAGTTTACTTTTTAAGCATTCGAAATATTTTTAGCTTATCATCGTAACTAAATATGGAGTTCAGAATTTAATTACACGAAATTGAAATTAGACTCGGATTTGAAATCTCATTCCAAAATATGTTTCATTTTAGTTCTACAGTACTAAATATTAGTAACTTTCGTGAAACTTTAATTAACTCACTTCCTGGATAACTGTCAGTTTAATTTGATTTTACTAGTAACTTTTAAAGAAATTTTAATTAAGCCTACTGAACACTACGTTTGTGTAAAGAAAGTAAATCAGTAGTTGGAACGAACATTCTACTTGAAATGTTGTTTTTTTTTAAATGAATGAAATAAAGAAATTTATGGTGGAACATTATTTATATTTTTCTTCTCATTGCAACTAATTAAGAATAAAATTGTTATTTTTCAAGGCTTTGAAATGTGTTTGTTAAACTTAACATTCCATTTTTCGCGCAGTTGGTTGAGAGTTGGAACCATCCCAAGCCTTTATTTGAAAAAAGAACTTTCGTCTGCGGAATAATTTTACTAATTTATATACTTCACTAACATAATTCAGAAAAAGGATAGTCTTTGACTAAAATATAATTTCTTATAGGAAGCTTCAAAATAAGATAGAAATATGTTGTCAAATATACATCGTGCATATTATCTTTAATTATCAAAAACTGGTTCGGATTTGCATATAATATAAAATAGTGCTTAAATAAGTTTTAGATGAAAAAACACAAGAATATCAAATAAAGTGAAAATAATAATTAATACTTTTGAAAGTAACGTCTAATGAAGTTATAATGAGTACATATCATAGTTCAAGAAATGTATGAATTCAGAATTTAATTATATATATTTAGAAATGGGATCAGTCAATTTTATATTTGTCAACTTCATATTTGTGAATTTGCTACATAAAATTAAATGTGATATCAACTATAGAAATCAATTCAATATTTTAGATATCAATACATTACTATATTCAAAGATTTTAATTCAACTCTATATTTTTTCTCTTTTAATAAGAATTATAAATATCTAAGAAAAACAAATACGTTGACTTACACTGATGACGTTTTTTTTTAACAAATTGTTTTTTTAAATTATATTTAATATCTTGGCGCAAGAGTTTTCAAGTTTCCTAGTTCCGAAATTTACAATTCTAAATTTATCTATAGGAATGATAGCGTGGGATTAGATATTTAAATTATATGACATCCTGTATTAAGTGTAAGGAATGTGAGAAAAATGAGAGAAAGTCAAATGAACCATTTATTACTTTGATTACATTAGAGAAACATATTGCATAATATAATTATATTTTGGTGCAGACATGTTTAGAATTTGATATAAATAAGCTAAGGTTTCAATATTATATATTTATTTATTTGTCTATATATATATATATATATATATATATATATATATATATATAAAGTTGATTGATTGATTCTGAGAGATATAGAGCAAGAAAGGCTATTATCCCAATATACAAAGTTATAAAATAAACCTTAAAAGATGTGCTGGCATCTATTGCTGAAAAACATCACAACATAAAGAGCGTTATTCCTCAGAAGCAATCCACGCTTAAGTATGATAGTATTTTAAGAAAACCATTTTCAAACCCTGTTGATATAAAGAGCTATATCTTTTCCTTTAACAACAAGAATTTATAAGCGATTTTCCTCCTAAGCCAATGGATACTTTAAATCAGGATATACTTTCTCTGTTTAAGGAAAGGAGCTCTATATCTTTATTCAATAAACTCGAGTATTTTTAAGAAGCAATGTGTTAATGTCGAGAGAGTTCAGCGAAGTAAACTCCAATTTTGGAGTTCAGCAACACAAAAGAAGCGCATTCTAATATAAAACACAAAATAAAAAGTTGTTTATTATTTTTATCTCGGCGAGTTATATGCTATTTTTTCTTATAAGTATTGTTTTGAGATTCAGGTAAGCTAGAAGATGTCATGAGAACAAGTTATCAAACTCGCGGTTTGCGGGACATTTGAGGCTCACAATAAGTACCTTTCAGGCCCAGTTAACTAAGCTTACAGTAATATATTTTTTAAAATTTCTAATTGTTCAAAATCATTGATAACGAATCGTTGTTCATATTCAATCGGCGCACCAGTTATCCATGAATGGTAGAGAATGATTGAGACAGTCGATAACAAAATAATGTCATTTGTCTTCCTTTGCATTGCTTGCTTGGTGTCCCTAACATTAAATATTCCACTTTCACTCAAAACAATAAAAATAAGTTTACTTGCGGGATAGTTATTGAAATCTCGTGGTTATTTTCTGTCTGGTAAATTAAAATTCAAGAAACAATTTTAGTATTTATTACACTTTTTAATCATTTTATTTTAACGATGACTCCTTTATTTTAGAAATTTAAATTTAGTATACGTTAATCGAAACGAAGTTTTAATAAAACCCAATGAAAAATTGCTGACGAACATCAATATTTCCAAAAAAAAAATTAAGTGATGGAGTTATTTTAACGGTGACATAAAAGATAAGATAATCTGACTGACATATTTTAATGCTTCTAGTGTACCAAAGTCAGTAACATAAGACGTCACCATAGACAGCAGAATATGACCGCAATAGTCTAGTTGTCATGGTAACGGACATGAAGCCGGGGTTTCGTCGTGTCGTGGGCTCGAGTCCTTGTGCCACTTGAGATCCGACGTTTTACGGGGCTGATGTTGTTAAATAAGGTCGAGATCCCAAATCCTTTCGTTGGCGGGATGTGGAAGTTTGAAGAGGAAGATGCCAACTCTGGCGTCGTCTCGTTATTTGACCGAAGTTCGAAATCAAGATGTCCATCGTCTTTAGTCCACAGGTTGTTTCTGAGTATGTGACGTTAATAAACAATCACACACATCACATAAACAGCATAAGCACTATACTGCAAATCATAAGTTACTGTATTCTTTTTAAGAAGGTAAACTACGAAACGAAAAACTGCCACCATAAATAATTATATTACGGCCAGTATAACTTTTAATTGTAAAAAATAGCCCGTAGATGTAAATAAGTTTAACATCATTAATTTAGAAGGCAAATAAAAATTTCTTAGTCACTTAAATAAAAAATCGCTTTCTTCATTAAATCCATATCGCAAACCTAATTTCTGGTACATTCTACTAAATTTCCTCTACTAGGTTTACTATCCAAAATTCATTTCAAGTGAAGAATTTCCTTTCTTGATGTTTTCTTCAAAAGAAACATTTTGCTTTCTCACAGACAAAAGTTGCCTTACAAATCTGCTCAGTTAACGAATAAGCAAAAGAATGATTACACATTTTGTTCTGAAAAAGAACACTTTTTAGGTAATTTATTGTCTTGAGCAAGTCATTCTAATTCTTGCAATCTGGTCTTGATGTATCGCACAAATGTGATGAGTGTGGGCCTTGAGTAACATCATTAAGAATTCCTGAAGGACAGAGCACCTGACGAGATTAGTGCGGGATGAAACAAAGCGTCTCGCAGCCGTAGACAGTAAATGGGCCTTAAAATGGAAAACTCTTAGCTTTTTTGGCGCCATCCGAATTATTCGCTTGATTCACTTAACTCGCTTTGTCTTTTGGCGCCCTTTTAGAGAAAGCTTTTCCACTGATTTGGAAATTCTGTGTTATAGAATTATTAAAGTAAAAAAAAATGCATTTTATTTGCAATGAAATTCTTTGAAGTAAAATCTGAATAAATGCAAATATTTCCTAAGTGAATTACATTTATATTTAATTCCGAGAATTTTATTTCATTCAGTTATTATCTGATTTAATGGAAAAACTCTAAATTAATTTTACAAGAATGACTTCTTTATTTATGTTTCAAAGGAGTATTATATATTCGTATCTAACACATTACATAGCAATTATTATACAAACATTACAATGGCTAAACATTAAATATAATTTTATATAATATTCTCAAAATATTATTTATCAAAAATTATATGTTTTATACAAAATAATAATATATATCTAATATAATATCTTATATATCAAGTATTATAAATCAAATGTTACACTTTATATTCCATTTATAAAGTATGAATTGAAGTTTTATTGACGTTATTTTGAGCAAATTTTCGAAAGGATATAAGTATTTATCTATGAATTTTAACAACTGTTAAAAAAAGACATATTTCTTTAAGAAAACTTTTAGTTTCAGAATTTACGAATCAAAAATTTATTGTGATCTTCAAATGGGCATGTATAAATTTATTAAGTTATGAGACACAAAGAATTTATAGTGAGCTTGTGAAAACGCGCCCCCCCCCAAAAAAAAATGAATGCAATATATCATGTTATTTATTTTGTTCATCATATATTTTTATAAAAAATATTTTGAAAAATAAATTAAAATTTTATTTTAACAACCGTTAACCTGGGGTTTACCGTTAATTTTTAAGTATGCAGATCATAAACACTTTTTTAAAATGTTTATCTGCTTAGTTGAATTTTTTTTTTTTTTTTTTTTTTTAATTTACTTTATACCGATAACACATGGGAAGGGGAACCTGAAGCAATTCAAAAGAAATCCCTTGCGAACTTTTCCAATTATAAAAAACATTAAAAAATTACTTGAAATAATAATTTTTTTTTAAAATAAAACCCGAGTAACAATCTCAAAACATTTCTCAGCGTAATGTGTGAAGTGCATTATATTACTTTTCTGTGTCCATAATTTGTTCCAATGCTTTTTAGAAGTAATTAGTTTCATTTTACACATATGTTATACATTATCCATCACAGTCTTAAATATATTTTAAGTTAAAATAGTTTTTTTTTTAATTTACTGTTTTTACAGCAATGCTTCATATTACAATATTCTTTCAGTAATCCAACCAGATATAGGACCAAAGTATTACCAATTACTTAATTTCATTAATTATAACGCCTTTAAACAGCAAAAGCCCCGTAATATTGCCCGAAATGTAAAATAGTACAAGCGAATAAAATTACAAAAAATTTACTGTTTTGTATTGACACACTACTTTACCCCTTTGAAGTAGAAAGAATAAAATACGAGGGCAGTTCAAAAAGCGTTTGTATTTGAAGACAGATGACATCATTAGGGTAAATAGTTATTACCACTGGGTGCTACCATCTGGTAAACAGAGCCGAAACACATTTGACATTGATTCATAAATTAGTTTTGATTTGGTAGTCATTTGCTGCCAAATCAAAATTTGATTGCTGCCGTGTCGCATTGTCGATGTCATTTTGCGTCCTATTTTTGCCGTCGATGGTAAATGGATTCATCGTTATACACCTGAAATCAAGCAACAATCAGAACAATGGGTTGCTTCTGGTGAATTTGCTCCAAAGAAGGCGAGGAGGATCTCATTCCCCAGAAAAGTTATGACTAATAACTTTTGAGGTTCGGAAGGTGTCATGATCCCGAATACCATTCACTGAGACTTTGACAGCTGTCTAGTAAGGCATTATACTCACTAAAAATAAACAATTTTTGATGCTAAAGCACCATCTCTTGGATTTTGTAAGGACTTATTGAACGACCCTCGTAATTTTCTATGACTAGTCAGACAGTTCAAAAACTCTGGATTACTGGCACGCCGGATAGGTGAAGTGACGAATTATAGAGGGAGTATTTAAGTTTGATGTAATGCAAATCAGAAATGTGTCCATAACTTCTAATTTCTTTCGCTTACACTACTGTTCGCTATGCGTCTAAGGCAAAAATGATCAATGTGACGTACTCATGCTTTTCATGTTTTAAAATGATTCCAAAATCTAATAATAATAATAAGTTTTAGAAAAAAAAAACTTTTTAAAAATTTGATGTCTCATCAAAAGAAACTTACACAAAATAACACAGCATCAATCGTTAATAAGAAATAACAATTTGAGGTATACTTCCATTTTTTAAGTTTTTGATTTGCGTCAGTTTTTGAACAAGAAAGATTTTTAAGTCTGAATTAATTCGCATCAGCAGTGTTTATTTTTTTATTTTATTGTCATATACCAACAAAAAATATCCATCATTCATAAAGATCTCAACTAATTTTCTATAAATGAAATATTTATTTAATCTTAGCAAGCCAGAACAGACACTGGTATTTTTTCGTTAAATATATACCACGTAGTTTCGACATTAAATTGAAACATTTGGCTGATTTTTATTAAAATGTTTTTAGCTCAATACTGGATTCCTTATTTTTCCCAAACTATTTTCTAAATTTTTTCCTGTTAGCCAGTTTCCTAGATTAAAAAAGTATTGTGGCGAAAATATCACTACATTAAAAATAATTGAAACGCAGCTACAATAGTCACCTTAAGCTGAGAAAATAAGCCAAAACAAAAACAAGGCAAAATGATTGGGCTTGAACAAAAAAAAAAAAAAAAAATGCCCAAACAAAAATCTGATTTCTTGTCATATATGAAAACCTTCTGATTTCCGTAACTATACAAATTTAACATTCTTTTTTTTTTTCTTTCAGAAATACGAAGTAGAATTCCTTTTGCACCAGAAATGGTACGATCCTCGACTCAAGTTTGACGACGCGGGAAAACACCGGTACCTGAACGGTTTGCTGCACACAGATCACATCTGGTTACCTGACACTTACTTCATAAAGCATGGAGAGTTTAAATATCCTCTTATCCCAATACACATAGCGCTCAGGATCTACCCAAACGGTTCTGTGATATATTCCATGAGGTACCAGCATCATTTCAATCTCTCATTCCGTCTGCATGAATGATCTGCAAAAGGAATCTTTTTTTATCTTTTCAGTTAAATTTTGTTCTTTTTACGCAACATTTATTTTTATTCTATTCGTAAATTCGCTTCGAATAACATTCGGAATGAACTCTTCCGGAAAATATCCGAGTTGAGTTTTCGTAATGTTATTCGCTCCGCAAAAGGAATTCGTATTGTTCACGCTTTCACTTTGCTTGCTGACATCATTGTAAAAGAAGATATTCCAAATGGATTACTTCCCTCTGATACTATTTTTAGAAAGCCTCGTTTTGACGGCTAACTTTTAGAGTGCGAAGGTTTTCGAAACATAAGTAATTTCTGTTCCATTCATCTATCCATTCTTGTCTATCTAATAAATATTCATTTTTCAGGAACAAAATCTTGAACAGTAAATTATGTAAACTTTAAAGTAAAATATGTGAGAAAGCATATAATTAAATTGCACAAATTCAATTCATTATTGTAATCCACTTACAATTCTGTATCTATTTGACTAAAAGAAAAGTATTCATTTTTATAATTCCAATCTAATTAATTTTCAGTTTTCTTCTATTTTTAACTAAAGAATCACTCTTACTTATATTTAACAGTTAAATTCATTTAAAATTATCTTCCTTTTTATTAATTTGATTCAAAGGGAGAAATATATTAAATAAATATATAGGTGAGAATGAAAAAGATTGAAAGAGACTAATTTCTCTCCCAAAATTTAAATACTTAATAAAACCAAGGAAGCTTGAAAAGACAAATACAAAATATTAAATAGTTAGTTTCAAATTGAAATTAGATTAAATAATGATTTAGTGCTTTTAAAAATCAAGTCTTTGCTAAACAGTAAGGGCATATATTGAAACAAAGCAATTTTT
The DNA here is from genome assembly GCA_019974015.1 of Nephila pilipes. Lineage (NCBI taxonomy): Eukaryota > Metazoa > Arthropoda > Arachnida > Araneae > Nephilidae > Nephila > Nephila pilipes. The sequence goes on from BMAW01061953.1 coordinate 307,609, forward strand.
GAAAGGATTTCATAACAAGGAAAATGTTGATTTCAATCTAAAATGAATTAAATGAAAATTCAATGACAAAATGTATTTTTATATCAAGTTTATAATTTATTTCTTCCTTTTTAAGACGAAGCATGGTTCTGAACTGTCAGGGAAATCTACATATTTTTCCTTTTGACAATCTCAAGTGTCCCTTTGCTTTAGAGAGTGGTGAGTATTTTAGAATTTCTTTTCAGAATTAAGCATGTGTATGATTATAAAATAAAAAATATTTTTAAGGATCATTTGACAAAATTCCCTTAGTTTCTTTTTAGAAGAAAAGCAAAATAACTTAATTAAAATTAAAGGGAGAAAAAAATATTTTTGAATATGAATGATAAATTTTTATCAACTAGACTAAATAGAATATATTTTGAAGTGTTAGTTCTGATATTGTTTATGATTTTACAACAAAATATTTTTACATTTGTTACAGAAAATTACTCCTAATTTTAAATTTAAAGATTTCGTTTAAAATTATGAGAAATCTCAAAACTTCCATTATTTAACTGACATTTTCGTAAAAGAGAATGTCAGTTTAAATTTTCACAGTTAATGAAATGGAATTATTCGAATAAATAATCTGTAGGATGTCTTGAAATTTTAAAATGGATCTTAAAATAACAGATTAACTTCCATTAAATCCCTTATATAGAGTCATAAGTTTTGTTTTAAAAAAGTAGAAAAATAATCAATACTACATTTAGAGGACTTTTTCATTTTTCCACTCATTCTAAAATTTTACAAAAAATAATAATTACATGTTTCAGTTTAAATATTCACCAAACAAATTAAAGAAAATTTCCCTAAATTTTAATATTTAATCCTGCTAAACTTCTATCTACTTTCAAAGTAAACAGAAGAAAAATGTTTGCGGTTTAAATTAAGCATATTGATTATATTTCCACGTATTTATTCTAAAGTCTAAAAAACTATACGTGGAAGTTAAGCGTATCATCAAAAAATTGTCTATCCATTTGGTTTATTACACAAGTGAGTGAACAAAAATGCATTTTATACAAACTTCTTACATGTATTTTTATAATCTTACCAAGATATTATGTGGTGCTTATTTTATAGTTATTCATATTTCAAAGCGAGTTCTTCAAGCCAGTAAATAAAACATTAAAAAAAACCTACAATAATCAGCTTAAAAAATTTCCTCGTTATTTAAAAATTTATAAAAAATTTTAAAAATATGAAACAATTTATAGACAACTAAATCTAATTCACTGAAATTAAACACTTTGGAAAGCAATTTGATCATTTTGTCATCATATAAAATTCTTTTTTATTTTCTATATTATTTATAATGCTGAAATTATTTAATTTTTAATCAAAACAGCTTTTGTAAAAAGAAGGAATTCTATATCTAATTTCATCTGGTATAAAATAACGTAATTATTTATTATTGTAATTATTTATTATTTATTATTGAAATGCATGTTTTTTCATGAAAAGGACAATGAAATATATTTATAAATTGAGTTAGGTAATTTTATGTATAAAATAATAACTAGCCACCAAGTCAACGGCAAAATTGTTACCCGATCACATATTAAAATTTTATCATAAAAGTTCTTGCTTATATATTTAATGCCTACTTTCACCAGAAATAAACTTAATTTTCAAAAATATGTCATAATAAATTTTTTCAAAATTTTTTATTGGATTGAAAAAGAAACGTATATGAAAAATAATTCATTTTATGGCAGCAATAATTACATTTAGTATATAATATATTCAATTTAATAATTTATCATTTGGTTTAATTTTAATACCTGAAAATAATGTTGTTGTCTAGTTCAATATTTGCTTTTATTATAAAATTTAAGTGAATAATTGAATAATTATTTTTTTAAAAGTTAACACGTTTGGTGACTAAATCTGTTCTTCGCAAAGTATTGCATAGAACAATTTATTTTCTTATTTTTGTTGTTGTTTTGAAAAAATGGATTCAAAAAAGGCACTAGGGCATAAAATAAAAGATACATAATGATAGATTCCAAAGATTGACATTATAATATGTTACGATTGTAATAATTACATTTAGTTTAAGGAATATTTACATCACTTATATGCATTTAATTTAATATTTTATCCTCTGCTTTTATTTTAATACTCGAACAGAGTATTATTGCCTACTTTAATAACTTATCGTTTGTTCTTATTTAAGTATTTAATTAATATTAGTTTTTTAAGGCAGAATCGTCTGTTTTTATAATTTTGTGGTTAATATTGATAACGCTTTTATACTTAAGAATGTTTTGCTTCTGTGAATAAAAATGCATTAGGAATTTGAAGAATGTATTTCCTTGATAGTAATTGTTTCTGTGGAGCCTGGGACCCAGAAGTATGCATGCTTTTTATGCAACTAATATTCATTTTAGATAATTCTACTTTTTCTAGAATTTAACAGAAAAATGAAAGGAGAAAAAGTTAGCACATGTTAAAAAGTAATTAGCAAAGGTAACTTAAATTTTTTTATGTATATTTTTCATGCATTTATTTATTTTATTTTATTTAGTTTCCCACGAGGAGACAGAAGTGGAGCTTAAGTGGTCCGAAACTGAACAGCGGATAAACGGTGCCACATCGCTACGACAACAGAACGCTTATCTCGTTAAAAACGTCACTGGTCCGTGCGAGACACAACATACGTGGAGAGGTAAGAAAATTTAATATTTACTGAAGGAAACACATTTGTTTCCCTTTATTTCTCAAAAATTACACATTTCATACCAAACATTAATCTTTAATAAATCAATTACTTCAAACATTTGCTAACAAATCTCAGACAAATGCTTTTAAATGCTATCGCAATTTTAACATTAATGGTGAACGAGAGAGAAAGAGATCTTTGAATTTTGCAACATTTTATCGAGCATTTCTTTTAATAACATTTTATTCACTTATGCAACAGATTATTTTTAATTAAAAATTAGTGCATGCACATACACGTTTATTCTAGAACTGCACTTCACATATTCCGAACCTTTAAGTATTGGATGCTATATATTAGTTGCTTTTAATTCAATTCCATCTAATAAAGCGAAAGAAAATTTGAACTTCTTAACGACAACAAAAAAACATCGTTGAGAAATTTCATACACAATACTTTATCTCCCTAATTCTGCTCTTTCTGTGAATGGAAAAATGTTGAATTAATAAAAATATCGATTGCATGGATAGAGTTTCGATTAAAAATGTATTTCCTGTTTTTTTTTTCTTTTTTTTTTTTTTTTTTTTTTTGTTTCTTTTGAAAATAACTTGTTAATGGCTAATTAAAAATTAGACTCCTTAGCCGTTTTACGATATAATCATTATTACGTGCGAAATATTTTTAATGTGTGTGACTTCCCCTTTATTTTTAATCCTGCTTTACTTAAAGTATATCTTAATCAGGATTTTAGGTTCGTAAACAAACGTGAGTGAACCACATTATATGAAATTTTTTGTGTTAACATCCCTTAAAAATGAGTTTCTTTGAAACTTTCTGAAAATCCATTAAAATTGTTTTATAATTTTACTGTATTTATTTTCATAATGACTTTTTTCCATTTCAGCAAAAATAAATTAAATTTCAAACTGAAAGAATTATAACATGAATAAATATTTCACTAAGAAGAAGTTTGTTAGGTTATTTTAAGGTGTTAATTTATTTATAGACGTGTTTCCTCAGAACATCATTGCCTTTAGGTTCTTATAGCGGCTCTAAAATTAAGGTGGTAGATGGAGATGTCAACTCAAGTCCCGTCCTCGTCACTTGAGCGAGGTTCAAAATTACGGGATCCGTCGCCAATAGCCTTCGTGTTGCTTCTAGAGCGACATTAATAAAACCAATCAATCTGAAATTAACAACTCTTATTTTAGCATAGGGATTATTTTATAAATAATCTTTCATTCATTGTTTTTGTATCATCTGCTGCAAATGCATTGTTGAATAAAAATTCTTTTTCAAATTAATGACTAAAGTTGATATCTAAAAATGTTCAAAATGTCACATCTATATATAGCCAAATACCACTGACTGACTCATCACGAAATCTCAAGGACTATACAACCGATTGACTTGAAATTTAGCATAGTTACTCATTTTGCGATGTAGACGCTCACTAAGAACGGATTTTACGGAAGTCTTATACAAAATGTAATTTTCATCCGTTAATCTACTCTTATCCATCGGTTACGTTATTTCTGGCTACTTTAACGCCGAAAATGATATGACCGACGCCAAACGGAATATATATTTTTATACGTATACTGTGTATTATCACCAATTAAGTTTACTTGGTGAGATTTGCACGTGCGAAATGAAAAAATACCAAATAATTTTATATTGAAGCGCTGATGGAGGATTGACAAGATTTTGGAGAAACGATTCTTTATGTGAAATTTCGTGCATGTCGAAAATAGGAAACGTACAGATTTAGCGATAGAAATAAATGAGTTTGGAATCCCATGGTTGGTGAAAGTGTAATTTAGCTCCAAAACTTAGCGAGATTTTGAAAAATACTAAAATGGCGACATTTTACGGAGTAGCACCCACGCAAGACAACTTTCGTTTACTGGAGGACCTCGCTACATGTATGAACGAACTCAGGAGGCCCATATGACATTTTGGACGTCCCGACTTGCACGACTTTTTTTTTAAGGATTGAAGTCACTTGCATTCCTAAATGGTCATAACTCAAAGATGTCTTGAGGCAAGGACAAAAATCTTATGATAGACACAATGCCATTGCGATGATATTTCATTTGAAAGCTAAGCACATGAGGTATCTTCTGACAAAATGTTGCATGTTTGGTAATACTAAGTGTAACATGTATATGGCGGAATGAATTTTATCCATATTATATACATATATGGGGTGACTTTTTACTAATTTTTTTTTTTTTATTTTTCTCATATATTTGAAAGTCGAGGATAACCATTATTACAGACAATAAATTTCTTAAAATTTTAAATTTAGATTATCATTAACGTTTTAAAAACTGAAAATTTTCTTGATATCTTACGTATAGGTTCCAAAATATTATATTATTGTCTTTCCAGCGAAGTGGGCGGGTATCAGCTAGTTGTATCATAAACGAGTCAAAAAGTTTAAATCTTAACTGGAGAAATTAATGATTTAAATATATTGTGAGAGGATGAGGAAATATTTATTTCCAAAACAAATAATAAATGTTCATTACTGTTAATATATATATTTTCAAAACTATGAATCAAACAACATAAATGTCTTACGTGCTTTATTCAGCCTTTGCAATTATTATCCTTAAATATGTTTTAGAGAAAACATGCTAGTAAAAAAATTTTTGCCAATATTGTCAAAATTGCAGAAGTACACCTAAAAGCTTAATAAGTAGAAAGAGTGTTTGTATAATTTAATCCGATTCTCTCTCTAATTTCGTTGCGGAGTATCTGGTAATAAAATTATTCTCCCATTTTCTTTTATTTGAGCAAACTCACTAATTATTAAGGTGATCCATAAAAATATTGCGTCTGCTATTTCTTAATGTTGTAGAGCATAAAGAAAATGGAATGGAATACTCTTTTTATTTAAAAAATCCCTAGTATTAATAATTGTTTGTATGATTATCATATTGAACTTGTATGATTTAGAATCATTCAATGAATGCCTCGTTATCTTACTTAAATCGTTATTAGGCCATTTTTTTTCTAGTAATAGTATATTAATATATTTTTAAGATTGATATTGATTTAAGAAAAGAAATCCATTTAACTAATAATGTAAAATTACTTGGATTTTTAGCACATTTTTTTGTTGGTAAGTATATTTACAATCATCCATGGGATGTAATTTAAAGGTCATTTAATGATTTTTATTTCTTTTTATGTTGCACTACATAAAAAGAAAAATATAAAACAATACCTTCTACATCCCAAGCTAAACATTATTGCTTAAAAATTGATGATGTTGATGGTAGGTATATTTCCCACAACATTAAAAAGGGTTAAGCATTACAAGTCAAAACTTTTAATTTGGAAGTATAAGCGGTTTACAAAACAGATTTAAGATCTCTAATTAAAGAAATTCTATGCAAATTTATTGAGTTACAATCATAATTTTTGAATAACGTTATAAGAAGCAGTAGTGCAATACCACCAAATATCCTCTTTTTATTTAACTGTTACGCAATACTATGGAGTGATAGATCGTGTTAAATATATCAAATTCTAATCACGTGCATTTTTGAATGTACTAAATTATTCAAGCAATCTAATTTTACAGCTATTATTTCACACAAACAAAATTTGCGATATATACATGTCAGAAATGTAGCTCATAATATTATGGCATAATTTCAGCTCGTAGTATTGTCACCATCTAAAAGGTAACTCTTCTTTCCACAGGTAATTACAGTTGTTTGCGGGTCCTGCTGGTTTTTACGCGGGACAAGTCATTCTACATCAGTACGGTGTTTGTCCCGGGTGTTGTCCTAGTGACGAGCTCCTTCATCAGCTTCTGGCTGGACATTAATGCTGTGCCAGCCAGAGTGATGATCGGTGTGACGACCATGTTGAACTTTTGCACTACGACGAATGGTTTTCGTTCCACTCTGCCAGTGGTCTCCAATCTGACCGCCATGAATCTGTGGGACGGCGTGTGCATGTTTTTCATCTACGCCTCCATGTTGGAATTTATCATCGTCAACTACCTTTACCGGAGACTTCCCGGAGCCTCTGGTACCCGACCCGTATCGGCGCCGGTGCCCGAGTCCCTCAAGAACCCGTCCCTTGCCCAGGTAAGATATCGTTCCCATTCCTTATCATCTGAGATACCACGCTTTTGTCTCTCTGTAATTCAAACAATTTGATAAATCTTAGTAAAAGTGACACAAAAAAGTTTTCCAAGATAAAATTAGCTAATGCATTTGAATATACATAGTGATTCATAAAGATACAAATTTTAACAGGTGATAGAACACTCAAAAACATGCCTTTTTAACTATATAGTCATTTACTATATTTTGCCTGGTCGTAAAAGCTCTATAAATGAAAAGTAAAGGCTCTCGAGGGTATTTGCGCAAATGCAGTCAATCACAAACATACACAAATGTCATTTTTGTTGTTATTTTCAAATTTAAATTAAAAAGCTAGGTATTTCATCTGGAAGAAGAACATTCTTGAAAATATTTACAAAGTCATTTGCAAAATTCTTTCGATCTGCAACATGTGCAACTATTCACATTCATAATTAAAATTTTTAAAACGATGAAACTATTAACAAAATCAGAAGAAATCGAAAACATTTCTTCTATGGATATGCAAACGTGTCTTTATGATATATTGAATCTGAGTTTTCATTAGCTCTGCACCAGAGCAAAACACGAGAAATTTAGGGAGGATCTCATAACTTTCAGTCGTGTCCAAGTGAATTCTGAATAGATATGTCACTCTTTTAGCTTCAATACCACATTATCTGGAGATTTTGAGTCTCAGTTCTATTTAACAGGCAGGGAACTCGATTATTATGCGTGCCTGGTCTGGAATTAGATCTTCAAACCAGAGGCTCGATTTGAACCTTATCGGCCGCGAAGCTCCCGACCTGACAACTTAATTTCCGCGACTACTAAGTCGAATCTGAAACGGAACTTGTCGACCGCAATTTAGAAATGTGTTACATACAAAGTTCACCAATCTCTTCACCGTAACCGGGAAATATACAGTCGATTCCCCTTCCCCAGAAAAAGGGATAATTTTAATAACTTTCGCAATTCTCATCACAGCTAGATAGACTTTGTAAAATGTTTAATGAATCAATAATAACTAAGTTATGTTAACGGATTAATTAAAACAATTATCTAAAAATAATTAATTTCTAAAAAAAATTATCTTATTACAGAAACTAGTAGGTTTGCATATTAGATAGAGGATAATTTAAGAAATCTATACTTTGAATTTCATTCGAATTCTATCATTATTTCCAGAAAGATTCGAAAAAATTGTTAGGGGATTATAAGCTAAATTATTTCACGAAAACTATTCATAACATCTTTTCCTTCTTCAAGCATTGAGTGACAGGTAGATCTATAAATGTAATAAAAAGATTTTAATTTTAAAGTCTTAATTGGTTTTTCGAATATAAATTTGATCTCGGATATTTCCTGAATTATTGGAGAAAATCCAGTGAAATTTATTATTTAGAGATATTAATGGACATGAAAAAATTATTTAAGGTTTATTTTCCCTTCATATTGTCTGAAATAGGAAAAAAATTACCTATCATAAAGATCTTTCATTTTAGAAAAATGTTAAACAGAAAATTTTATATCATCAAATTCTTGAGACACTCTATTAACGTTACAGGAACCATTTTTTATAAGCTCCATAATTCAACAACTCTTAAGCAGAATTTTACGAAATGTGAATTTCAAGGTAATTTAACCTGAAAGATCATATATGTGAATAAACGACATCGATAGAGTGAAAATTCCTTTTCAGAAGTTAATTACCTGTATTAATTAAGTCATTAAGAATGATACCCATTCTATCTAACGACTATGAAACTTAGCGGAAGTTGGGTAGAGTGTCCTGTTCCTTTTTTACGACTGTTCATTACAGGTTACGGTCAATCGTGTGAGGAATTTCTGCGATTACTTGTAATTATATTTGATATTTTTAACTATTTCCCCACTTTAATTCTCATTCAATCATTCTAATGCTGTTATGTTTTATTTCCAAATAGTTCCTGATGTTATGAATTTTTTTTATTTGTACTACCACCTATTAAACTTCATTCTAGTATCCTTTCAAATATCAACGTGTAGCGGGGGTGATGCACTGTAAATACATCGTGGTTCAAGTCCTCACTTGGAGTACCATGTAGGTGATGAGTAGGTTAAAAGCTCATATGTCAACCTCGTCAACTAACCGTGGTTCAAAATTATATATATATACACGAGGCGTTTTGACTAAATTCAGAGAATAAGACAGGAGGCAGTTATGGCAGAAATATGCAGCTAGCATGAGTCAATAGACAAGTTTTTTAGTTTAGTTTTTATTAATGACGCACTAGAAGACACATGAGGACTATTGGCGACGGATCTCGTAATCTTGAACCACGGTCAAGTGACGAGGATGACACCTGAACTGGCACCCCCTCTCCTAGCTTCCACACTACGCTAACGGGAGGACTTTGGGGTCCGACAGATTTAACGTGCATCAGCCCCGGCTATACGGCAGGTCTTTGGCGGCCAAGGATCGAACCCGCGATTCAACGAAAACCGCCGGACACGAATCCGAAACCTTGACCACTAGACTAACGCGGCCACATGAGTCAATAGACAAAAAAACTTCTTAAAATTTCGATCATATTTTATTAATCATCCTATACTGAGACACTGAATAAAATTGCACTCCTAAGAAACTGGTGAATTTTGAAAACAGTTTCAGGAATGAGTGAGAAAATGAAAGTTGATGTTTATGGTGCAAGAGCCTAATCTGGCTATGCTGCGCCAAACATGGTAGAACTGTGTGGTTTTTAGTAGATTTTAATGGTAGATTTTAATGGCGCAAGATCCAGATGTGGCCGTGCTGCTCTAAACAAGGTATAACTGCGATCTAGGTGCTAGGAAAATAGGAAAAATGGGGGGAAAGCAAAAATTAGTTGACGAAAAGAAAGGTCAAAAATGGAGAAGGTTTGCTGAGATATCCCGGGAACGCGCCTCCCATGTTTAGAATAAACACTTGGGATAGAAAGATCGCTCGGGAGCCCTCGGAATCATGAATCCCGTACCTACCTAAAGAAGGTAAGCCATTGAAGACAAGATGTAATTGTGATCAAGATATTTGAAAAAAAGAAGAAAAAAAAATATTGACAAGAAGGAGTGTCGAAAATAGAGAAGGATTACTAGGGTTTACCGGGGGTGCATTATCTGTGTTTATCAAAGATCAAGGAGAAAAAAAATCCCTACTGTGCCTCACGGTCATAACGCCCGTATTTACCTAATTAAGGTAAGCTCCTAAGGGGAACAATCTAAAGAAATACTGAATAACTAGAATAACATTATGTTAACTCTTAATCTGAGGTCTTTATTACCTTGTATAATAGGCAATCTCTGGAGAACTTGATGTATTTAACTAACAAATTTTATGTTAACTGATGAATTAAGCGCATTTAAAAATTAAAAGTCTTTCACATCAAATTTATGAGATCAAAAAAGCATACTTGCATACTTCTACTAAAGCATACTTGCATAAAAGAAAACTTGCATACTGCTAGTGTACTGTTACAATAAAAAGTGATATAATTTTTTTGAACACGAAAAGCATAACAAAATCCTAATAAAGTGTAGAATGATGGGAGTGGTCGATGAAAATAAAAAAAAATGTGTAAAAATTTATCATTAGTTATATTCCTAATGTATATGATTTAAAACTCCCTTATCAATTACAGATAATATATCAACTGCCGTATAGATTGTTCTATTAAAAAACGAAGGTCAAAAATTAAATTTTCATAAATTTCGATGATTTGAAAAAAAAATGAATCTGAATTTGAGACTGTTCTTAAATTTATATTTTAAATATTTTTATAATTTAACTAGTTTTTTCAATGTAATTTTTTAATGCTGTTCTTTCTCCAATTTCTGTTTCCACAGCTCGAGATAAGATGTGTGAAAATAATTTAAACATTTTCAAATGCTATACAAAAAGGAGAATCAATAAAATAGCACTTTAGGAGCCCATCTTCACGTTGCCAAAAATCTCTCTTTAGCGAGGTCTAATATTCTTAATGAAAACAATTTGTAATATATTCAGCTAAAAACCATTCTTAATATTTCGAGAATATACCTGAATAATCTAGATTCAAGTACTTTGATTTGAAGTTTATGAACAAATACGATGAATCAGAATGAAATTATTGTGAATATCGCTTTCTAAGTGAAAATATAAAGAAAATATGTGTATTATCTTATTGTAATCAGAAAAATGTATACAACATAATAAATAATTTGTAACCAATTCGTTTAAAAAATACAGTAATTTGAAGTTTTATGAAGCAATATTAACCCTGTAACGCAGCTGTTGCACGTTAAATCCATTGATGAGTGTGGAAGTTTGAAAAGAGAGTGCCAGCTCAAGTGTCACCCTCATCACTTGTCTGAGGTTTAAAATTACGAACCAAACGTAACCAAAAGATCTCATGTTGATTCTAAATGCGACGTTAGTAAACACTGTACCAAATGAAACAATGTGAATAGAGAGTATAAGTTATTATTTTACTTCACTGATACTACGACTTACAATTCGTTAGTGTTTTCATAAAAATCTAGAGATTCGAAATTGATGGAGTAATAATACATACTTACATAACATATACACACGTAGACAACTACTAAGAACGGATCATAAAATGAATTATAGCAAAAAACTGAACTTAGGTGTAAGGAACGTGCTGATCATATGAAGCATTGAACACCCTCACTTCCAAGACAATCAATGCTTGCTCGATGATACGGAGCGTTGTCTCCTTGAAAATAAATTTATCACAGCACCACTGATAAAGCAAACATGAGATAGTAGGACTTCATCAAGTATCTGTCCATTCATATTTCCTGATGCGAGCACATGTAGAGGCGTACAGACAATGATCATGATACTTTTCTATACTGTACCCTTGCATGTCGGATATCGGATGGATATTTTCTGGACGATTAGCTGGGCCACTCTTACTCAAGATTAATTGGCGTCTACAATCCGATTGAAGACTGAACAAACTCTCATCTGAGAATAGTATGCATGCCCACTCCTAGTAGATCCGATTTCTACGTTCACGACACCAATGCAACTGGGTTGTACGTTGGAGTCTGGACAACAGCACAACAGGTCTGATCCTTCTCCCAAATATCTCACAATAATTTTTCAGCAAATCATCTGTCCCGAAACAGAAAAACATTCATTTTCCATTGCAGTGCACCGGTTCCTTTTTTGCCGATATGGGAGTGAACATGTCTCCTGTTGGTGTCTTAATTCTATCTCGACCCATCCCCTGTGTCGATTGCTGTAGATTTAAATTGTTTTATGTGTTTTCCACTTCCGTGTAACAACGTTGTGCGCTACATTGAACTCACAGGAAACATCTATTATTTTTCGCCAATATTTCCAATAATACGGATACGAGTAAAATCATCTAGATGATGTCGGGAAGAAATCGAACATTTTGTCAATTAATTCTTTCCCACCAAACTTTCATTTTGAACAATAGCTGCTCACTCGTGGGAAATCCTCAATATATCTCATCATTTCTATCACGCGAGAGACAAGGGCAAAAAAAGAAATTTGCATACGCTCTCCTCTTCTTCACACATCCCGCACTTAATTCAAATTTTGTGGTTAGTATAAGTGATAATGTAAACCATCCTTAAAAATTTTCTCCAGCATATATAAATTATATAATGTAATCATTAACTGGATAGCTTCAGGAAATGTTTGATACATTTCCAACATCATGAATAGGATAATTTCAGAAATGTCTTATCAAAAGTTCCTTTGTATTCAAGTTTCCTTTTCCTTTCCGTCGGGTTTGTTTTTGGAATTTATAATTCATCTTATTTTATCTTGCACAATTTTATATTCGCAAAACAATACTAATAATTAGAAATCGGAGATATTCTTGGATTTAGTTAACACTCACATTTCTTACTTATTAAGACTCAATCAAAAAATGTAATATTAGACAAATTAATCATCACCAAAATATTTTCTAAAACTTGTGGAATCAGTACCAAGTAATTCTGATATATGTATATAATATTGAACATTATTATCGCAAAAATATTCTCTAAAATTAATCGATTCAGTACCAAGTAATTCTGAAAATATTAAAAGACAGACAGGATGCCAGCGATTCTGTTATGCATCAGAAATTGAATAAAAAACTTATTCAATAAAGAAACGCATTCTAAGCTACTTTATTAATGTAATTTTAACTGGAAAATGTTTGATTGAATTGACTAACTTTCTTATATTTAATTCATATATATCAGTTGTCAAAATAAAAACATTAACAACTTCTTCACTTCTTTCAGACCAACAGTCGGCGCGTTTTCTCTGACACCAACGTCCAGCAACCTTCCCAAACGACGCCTGCTACCACCCCCAACGCCGTCCCTGAACCTGCCCTCAACCACCGGCTTCAGAGTGACAAGGCTAGGGCCGCGGCCTCAGTCTTTGCCTGGCTAAGGCGTCCTCAGCTGTTTGTCACTCCCGATATGCGCAACAGGCAGAGACTGGCTAAGCAGATCGACAACGTCTCCAAGGGTGTCTTTCCTCTGCTCTTCGGAATCTTTACCATCGGTTTCGTCCTCACCTTCGCCATCATCAAGCCGTCGCAGCAAGAGAACTTCATTCTGCTTTAGCAACAACAACCTCTAGTGGCCTTTCTTCCCACGTCGCACTGCTTCTGTTCACTCCGCCCTTGCGTTCTTTTGCTATCCATTTATTCTGTGATGAGGTTCACCCACACAACAGCAAAAAAACTGCATTCTCGATATCACAGGTTAAAGAGGAAAAAAAGATGGCCCTGCTTCATCTACTGCTTTCTCACCTTTAGATGGCCAAAGATAGCAAATAAATTTAAGCCGGTCTATTTCTTGAATACGAAAAAATATGGGAACATAGAGCATAAACAGGAAACCAAGCTCGAGAAACTGGACATTAAATATTTGCAGACGGACAAGTTAACTATTCCGTAATACTTCACATGAATTTAACTTAAGTGTAATAATATATGAAATTACCTATCAAAAAGTTTTTTTCAAAGATAATATAAATAATAAAGATAATATAATTTATAAATCGTAACAAGTATAGGCTTATATATAATAGTACTGACTTTTATAGCAGTACATAATTTACAAACATTCTAATACAAATCTATTGAGTTTAAAACAAATTACCAGAACTAGATTAAGGAATAAAAAGTGGCGGAGGTAATATACTGTGGTGTGAATGATTTTATCACAAAGAAAACAAATTAAACCTTAAATGGATATATAAAGTTATACGTTTTTGTTACAATCAATATCTAAAGTTTCTCTAAATAGATGAATTTTATTATAAACTTATTCTACCTCCAGCGAATTTGTTGGTATTGGTTAAATTACAAGAAAAACATGGAATTCCTGATATTAGTGATCGTCTGTTTCTTAATATCCTATAATCACTCAATTTATTAAAAAAAATCTAACCACCAAAGTTTTTATTACATAATTTTTTTCTTTTTCTGACGGGAAAAAATGGTTAATTTAGGCAGATGCACAATGATCTCATATTTAATTTTTCCATAACACTATTAGATTTAACTTTAGTTTGTCAAACAATTAGTATTTATATGAACGCTTACATGAGGAAAAAAAAGAATACAAATAAGTTATAATTAACATATGAACAATTTATAATTTAAAATGCATAATTGTATTATAAAAATTCAAGTTATAACTATTTTGATGAATTATAAATAAAAATCTTTAATAAAGACTCTTTCAGACAAAATATCAAATTACATATTTTAACGTATGTTTATTAAATTTAAAAAGTATTTAGTATCAACTACCAAAATACTGTGAAATTGAAATACAATAGAAGTTTTATGTTGGTGTTATATATATATAATACTAACATAATGCTTCACGTTGAAAGTATTATATGTGTATAATACCAATAAGCTTTTTGAGCTATTTAATGCTGTTGAAAAAAACGTAGTTTAAGTAAAAAAAAACAGTTCAAAGTATACTTACAATTTCAAATAAATCAGTATATACGTTTCTAATCAGTCTGTAACTCATATTCTTGTAAAGATTTAAAGAATAATTTTCAGACAACTTGGTACTTGGTTTTCATAGTGCAGATTAAAAGCAAAAAGAGAAAATAACTATTTTAATACAAGTAAATTTGATTTATGACCCAACTTGTTACAAGTCCAATAATTTAAAAACACTTGAAATAGCAAGTAAAAACATTTAAAATTAACGCCCAATACTTAGAGAATTTATTCAAAAAGCACACAAAAATAATAAATCCATTGGCCATCTAAGGGTACTGATGAAACAGGTTGTTTAAATGCTGATAAATTTAGTTTAATTCAAAATATGCATTCAAGTATATTTTTCAAATATTTTATCAAAATTTTAAATTTAAATATGGTTAAAAACGTAAGAAATAATATCTTACTACTAAATAATAATTACAAATGTCGTCAAGCAGCCTACCTGAATATATCGTATGAACAAATTTTTTTCTTACAATTAAACACAAACTTGCTTTGAAATAAATGAAAAATATATGGTGTTTTCAAAAAAGAAACAGACCAGTGTGTGGAAAAAAACAGAGGACTCCTTCTTCAGAATAAAAATAGCAAACTATATCGAAGACCGCGACGCTAATACTATTTCTGGAACTTTTCTCGCCTCATAAGTTTTACAATGCTGCCTTCATGTTTCATTATAATTGTGTATTGTCCCCTTCTTCATTTTTTGTACGAATAGGGGATACAGTATTGCCTCTGTAGCATTTTAGGCAAAGCAGAGCTACGTTCCCTACTACAAGCTCTGTTTCAACGTCTATACACAAAAAGATGATTTTAAATCGGAGCTGCCATTACAAAGGAATACTGAAGACGACGAATCTGGACCAACCTGATAAGTTTTAGATTTGAACTATGACTTGAAATAATCAAAATACGCAAAGCTAGAGCAATACAAAGAACATGTTTAAGACTTTTTTCTTAAGAACAGAAAGAAACAAGAACGAAGTCTATATACATTAATTTATTTTCATTCGTGTTCTAGAATATTCTAAGCCAATGTTCACATTGCTTGTATTCTTTATTTTAAAACAAGATGAATCAGGTGTGGTGATTTATTGTTCGTATTGCCAAAGAGCACTAAATTCTTGCGTAAAAATATTTACAAGAACTAAGTGTAAACCAACTTCGAAAGTTAGAAGGAACGTAAATCCCTTTCGAATCTATTTTCTTAATTAAATAAAGCAGTATCCGACTTTTGGGAGATAATAACGAATGAAATATATGTGCAAAGAATTTTTAATATCTTAATGTACTTAAGGATTTAATATAAATCTCAGGCAAAAAAAAAAAAAAATTCGCGACAACAACGTGAATACTTTTTTATCTTAAAGCTTAAGTTTTATGGGGAAAAATATTCTCATTGTGCCGCTTTAAGAATGCTTATAAATTAACTTTGTTCTATACTGTTCAAAAATTCAAATATCCGTTTTTAAATTCAAAATTTTTATAATTATCCTTAGAAGATTAAAAAAAAATAATAAAGGATTTCATCTCGTATATAACAAGAGTCAATTTTAGGGGGCTCGTCATCTAGAATAATTTACACTTTCCAATTAAATTCACATCCAGTGTGACGACAACTTGCACACTGAATATTGAAACTAAAACTTTTGCTCGCTAGCTCAATTAGAATATCTAACAAATAATGAGGGGTTTTTTTATGAAAGATATTCTGATCTTCCAGTCAAATTACTTTAAGTGTTTAAGAATTTTTAAAAGTTGATTAAATACAGCTAAAACAAGAATCGATCAATGAAATTACGAGAATTTAATAACAAAGCAGTTCATAAATATTTTTATCAATTTTCCCCCTGTTAATGTATAAAATCATGTAAATAAGAAATTTCGCGATTATCTGTATGTATCATATAACGAAAGATATAAATCACTTACTTAAATGTACCTGTAAAAGTGCTTGATCAAACATGTTTTTTGTCCAAAAATAAGGCATAACTTTACTTATAATGCACACATTTAGATCATGGCTAGTCATCTGATTTTGAAATACATTCACATTGTAGTAAAGAAGTTTCCTTGTAACTGAATACAAAGAACTGCAAAGCAATTTGATGTATAGAAAGTTCCAGTACAATGACTCTCCTCAGTAGTACTTGCTTAATTCTGCAAATAAGTTCAGAAAAGAAAGGAAATACCAACCCAGAAGATTCTTACATATGAAGTAACTGTATTAATAAAGAGCCATTAATCCTTACCCTCAAATTCATTAAGACGAAGATTGAATAAATTAAAATGGGAGAATAAAAAATTAATCCACTTTTTAAAACTTTTAATAGAAACTTATATTTCACGCCGGCTTTGAAAACGATTTTATGCTTTTGGGAAGAATAAGCTTTTTAGACCATAACAGAATAAATATAAACCGTACAGAAAAGCAATCAGCACTATATTTATACACATAAAAAAAAAAATTTCACTATTTTACAGCCTCTTCTTTCACTGCTTCAAACAGCAATTTCATCGAACAACATGTACAACAGTTCTATAGTCAACTTCAATGGAAACGATAGTCACTGAACAGAAAAGACTTTTTGGACAATGGTTGATCCGGTATATTATGACATCCACATTAGTTTAGTTACTTTAAAGCTTTTTTCAGATTAGATGTAGAGCCATAAGGTAGAACAGCAGTCATAATGATTGTAGTAGTAGGACGAAAAATAAAGGTTCTCAAACAACCTGCCCCTAAACAGTCTTGATGTTCTATACAGAAATAACATGTCTTATGAAAGAATTTTTAATATGGATAAATAATTGTCAAAAAAAGACTTTCCCTCTCAAATATACATGTTAGTAAATTAAAGATTATACGAAATACGTTGGATCAAGCTATAAAGTAAATGCTAATAGTTATATATGCGACTAATAAAAATAATAATATACAGTATCCATAAAAAATCAATGAAATTTAAATGATTAAATAAACTTTATTTAGATTATCTAGAACACATTGAACGCTTTAAGTAATTCTGTAATGATCGAAAGGAAAATATCCAGCTTAAATTTTTCCATTCCATAAGTTTTTAATAGTCTACGGTAAAACGTTGGGTTTTATTCTTTGCTACTCTTTGGCAAGTTCGTACATACGATGTTTAAGAAAGTGATAATTTAGAAAAGTAAATGGACATTCAAAGAAAAAGCAGCTATTTATAATTTTCTTTAACTATGAATTATGAGAGAAAATTAATAATTTTTATCAGTTTGTCAACAATTATAGAATAAACTCAGCAAACCGAAAATACGTCATGAGGAAGAAAAAAAAGGATTTCATGAATCAGCTTTCAAGATTACTTTCATTTCCCCACAGATATGTCGTGAATGGTGTGTGCCGTTATTCCTTTGATTTTAAAGTTAAAGTTTTGAAGTAAACCGAACAAGAAATATTTCTCTTTCTTAAAAAAGATAACTAATTTTTATATTATTCTACACATATAATACAAATTACTTGCAATAGTCTAGAATCAGTCTCCAAGAAAATATCCAAAAGCAATTCGGTTAAAAGCTTATTTTTCCTGAATAAGATCCGATCCATTTTTTTTTTTTAAATCTGTAAGCCTATTACTCTAATTTAGATAAACCTGTTCCAAAAACATCTGCTGCATAAACTTTTTCACGAAATTTCTTAGAGGCGATGCAATTGTCTTAGAGAGTACAGAACTTCAGGTGCATCACATGCCTTGCTCTCACTATAGTTCAGCATAAGCATATTAATTAAATTATTGAATATTAATTAGTGAAACAGATTTCAAAATGCCTATTTAATCAAAATAATTGCATTAAATATATAGCACCAGTAGACAGTATTATATAGCTGTGAAAAACTTCCATTTTTTTCTGAAAAGTGAAAGTGTTTTTGAAAAGCTTGATCCGACGCGCATACATTCGAACTGCTTTCAAGAAATTTACTTTAGCTTTATCCTCAATAGACAACGACAGCACCGAAGGTAAAATTCTAATGTTTTATTTTCACTATGATCCAACGTGTTTTCGCGAACTGACGGGAATATTCAACCAAAGGAATTGCTAGCAGGTTTAGATGATTTCAAATCGGGACTCCCACACTGAAATCAATACTAAACCCCATTCCATGGTGACATAACCGCAACGCGAAAACGCGATTCCCTATTCTCGAATCACCAACTAGTCCATTAGTCCATGAGTGAGTAGATGTCACCATTCGAAGACTACAGATCTAATAAGTAATACTAAAATGGCATTAGCAAAGAATTTTTTTAAAAGAACTGTATACTAAAGCAAATGAGCACGTTTTCAATATCCAACCAGTTCTGCAAAAGTTAATTATTGTAGAATACCACGCTAAAATAGATGAAATGCTGCAAGAAGAAAAATTCTGAGCTGAAATCCAAAAAAAATAAATGATGGACATGTAATGCGAAGATCAGATTTGCTTTGGTAGCATAATAGATTGGACATGTACATAGACTAAAATTGAAGCTTTATGCATGACTTGTTATACAATTTTCTCCTTTTTGCAAATGTATACTAATTTTTCGAGAAATGCAAATATGTGAGCGAAAGCTCGATATACTGTACAGTGTATACAGTTGTTATTGTTCATTATGCATCATATTAATTACTTAATAAATACTCATACATCTAAGCTGTGTTGGTTTCATTTTCTTTGTTTTGTCACATTCAAATATCTTGTTAATGAAATTACGGGAAAACGTAATAGTGACCAAATTATTTTATGGAAGATGTCAGATATCTCTTTTCAGCACATCTAGTTTCATGATTTATGTTTCATCATTTCCCAAATTTTTCAATGAATAAGCAAAATCCTGAAATCAAGTTACTGATTCTAGAAACTAAGTCAATCAATTTTATTCATGAGTTTCGCTTAAATAATTGGAAAATGAATAGTTTAAAAATAAATTTAAGTAAAATTGGGAGGGGGGATTTCAAGATTCACAAGTCTAACAAATTTCAAATATGCAGTTGCTAATCGTTTTCACATATTAAAAGTTTCATATGGTTATGATACAGAGATCAGATACTGAAAAAAAAAACTTTAGGGGTAGAAAACTTTACCTTTCCATTATTTTTCCCAAGGTCGGTCCGAGGGGGTGCGAGTACACAAGGCCCCGCGCCATCGACTGATTTTGCAAAATCAAAATAGTTTCATTTTCTTTACTTTTGTTATTCGAATATTAACTATTATGCTGTTAGCGAATATCCCACGTCGACCAATCTAAGACAAGGTTAGGTGCTTTGAGTCAATCACTATCCTTGCAGATACATAGCGTCAGACAGGAGAAAAGTAAAAACCGTATGTTGCGTTGCGACAGCTAATCATGCATCATACTTTTACCGAGAGATACGTAAATAAATAAAATATTCTAATTTAAAAGGAAGATAGGTGTTTAATGTAATATGATACTAAACTAGAAATAATGTTTTATTGAGTCAAAAGAAATATGTTTTCTACAATGTTTTGTAAATATCAACGTCTGTTTTACGAAAATCTAATTAACTCACTAATGTATTTATAAAAATGGCGTCCAAACATCAAATTATTTAAATGCACGTATTATTTTTTGTATTATTTGTTAATTATTATTCCATATACCGATTTGTTCAGTGTAATAAACGACAAAATGATATACATTATTTTATTGTAAGAATTTTAGTTTTAGCCCTTACAAATTCAGTTTGCACTGGGCCACTATTTTGATTCGGACAGCCTTGGTTGTTTCATAATTAAAATATTAGTATGGAAATTAATATTTTAATCATTTTCAATATAAGCGTGAAACAGAACATTTAGTTTATAGAAATAGAAACTGTCCTATAAAAAGTAATCCGCTGTTTATCATTTTATCAATATAATTTCAGAATTTCTATTCATTGGTATAATAATTCTTCAACGAATACTACTACTAACATTTCTCTATGAGTGCCTGTGATAAATTTTCTTTTTACAATGATTCTTTGACTAAGATTCTTAATTTTAATTTACACGAAAAAAATTTATAATTGGATTAAACTTTAATAATTATTTGTTATAAAAGACAAAGTGTGCTATTCTGAAGTCAATATTGATAAAATAAAATTATAACAGCACACTAAATATTCACATAATTATCGTGAAAATGTTTATTATTTACCTGATGATGCCTTGTTGATTCAACGCATTAGCATGATTTCATACCTCTTATTCTGACACATTTTACAATCATATCAACCGTTTATTTTTGAAGTGCTTTTTTACCAAATCCATTTTTGCTGTGTGCTTCGAGAAAAATTAAAAATTATATTAGTCAATTCAAAAATATAAATTATGTTAAGCCTGTCAATGAAGCCAAGTTTATGTTAAAGTGTATGTAATTAAATATTCTATATAAAAACTTCGCTCTCCATCTTTCCCCTTCCTTTCCTATTACTTTAATCTCCTTGTTTTAATAATAAGAAAGCTTTAAAATTATCCAATTTAATTTAACTATAAAATTAAAATAAATTTAAATTTTTTTTAATGATAATTACAAGTGTAATCTACTTACACTTATTAAAAAAAATTATATTATATATAAAAAAAAAGATACTTACAAACCTTAAGTACTCGATCTAAGAATATGTGTGAAGGTAGAACCGTTTATGGAGGCGAAAGTTTGGTTTAAAAAAAAAGATTTAAAAAAAATTTCATCCTGTATAAATCAGAATATTTTCTTGCTAATTCAGCATTCAAGTGTGCATGTTTATATATATATAAACACATGAAAAAACAAGTATTTAAAGAAACATTTTGTTTTACACACACACACACACACACACATATATATATATATATATATGAAACAAAACTTTCTTTAAATACTTGTTTTTTCTTAGTGGAAATGCCTTCATCCTTCGATTCTAATATTCTGCTTTTGTTTATATTCACGGGTTTTATTTCTGAACGAATTTATTATATTACATAAAATAAATATTTTTAAATGTTATAAAATAATATTGATTTATTTTTTCTTACCTTTACCACTATCTGATGTTAATAAAAAAAAATTCAATTTTGGAAAAAAATAAAATGAGTCAGATTATCTTCGACACGTAAAATTTACGTTCTTTTATAACAAAAACAAACTTTTTACAAATACAGTTACATATGGAGCAAAATAAAACAGACGATTTTCTACGAATTAATAACAATTTTTATGTAGAATGAAAAAACTAATTTACCAAACGTTTTTTTTTTTTTTTTTGTTATTTTTTGTCAAAACTGATAAAAAATACATTTTACAGATTTAGTTTTATATTGATTAGTATACAGATTACAATTACGTAATGCAGATGATAACTGAAGGACTTAACCACTTTCATAATCAATCGCTACGCGATTTCTTCCGTTGGCCAATTTTAAACTGAATAAAACGTTGCTATTTTTCAGGATATTAAATTATAACTAGTCATAAATAAAAGAGTTTACTCTATATTAATCTCAAATTATGTGATTACTCATTTTTTTTTTAATGTACATACACGACTTTCAAAACAAACGGTCCATATATAGAATGTCTGGGATGAAGTTTTCTGGAGTGTTTAGCTCAGTGGACTCTTACCTTCTGTCTTGAAAAGCTGTGAGAGAAAGCATATCTTTAGCTTTTACTCTTGCATAGATCTTAGTTAATAAAGTGGTAACTCAGGAATTTACATGTAGATTATATGTTTGCTTGGATACATTTGGAAGAATAGAGATTTCAAAGTAATGAGAGTTTTTGACTGCAAAATTTGTTTAATCCGGTTACCCTGCCAAGAAGCTGAATGTAAAGTTGATTGGAAGTATTTTGAATCAACTGGTCGGTGGAACATTAATTAGGTCGGGGTATTTATTGAGGACTCTGCTTGTTTTCTTGAAGCCATCTAGAAAATTTGTATTTGGTAGGGGAGTCATCTATGAGATGATGGAGTTACTGATAATGCTGGCATAGCTGATGCAATGAGAAATCGATCTAGCTGGGTAGGAGTTTATTTTGGTGGTACTAGTTGCTTTAGCTGGTTTCATCTTTCGAAATTTCGAGGAGTCTTTCCAGGGGCCAGTGTCATTTTGTCCATAGTTAATGCATACAGGATTTTGGGTTCTTTCTTTAATGCTGCATTCATTTGTGTGGTGGTTTTTAAGCACATTTTATACATCTGGGTAACATATTGCAGTAGGAAGAAGGTGATGGAAAAAAGTTGCGATAGAAGCAGAGAGGAGCTCCCTGCTTCTTTTTTAATGGTTCAGTGATAACTAATATATATAGAAAGGATTTCCTTTTATAAATATCTAAGGCGTTTTCTGTTTTCTATGAGGAAAATTGGTAATGGAGCTTTAATTTTTAACCAATGTAGTAGGGCTATTATAATAATTTTCAATGTACAACTATGATTAAGTTGAGTGATAAAGAATTCAATTTTTTTTTTTTTTTTTTTCTGTTAGAAACATAGTGATGCTTCTGTGCTCTTCTGTTGTGGGTTGAATTTTGATATAAACTCCAGCCAGTTTAGAGGTGACTAATTAGGTGGTTTCTATTGATTTTTTTTAAAGAAAAAAATTGCAATTTTGCATTAGGTGCATCATAATGGAATGAATTTTATGAGGGGGTGGAAGCAGGTCAGCGTCTTTTACATCAGGATCATGTTGGGTTGAAAGCATTTGCAATTAGTGTATTAACAGAGATTTTAACAGTTTTTAGACTTTTGAAAGTTCTGGATTGGATGATGAATCCATCTTTATCAAAATAGGTAGTTTTGATTTATAATAATTAATAAGTTATATAAATTAATACATACAATACACTTACAAAAACAAATTATATATATGGTTACAAAAAGAAATATGTATTTGTACATACAGTAGTCAAAACCATGTATTGAAAAATACCCAACACTCAAGAAACTTTACAGGTTTATTATACATCACTTTGCATAGTAGTGTTTTTATTATCCGTGAAGAGATGGGAGTTTCTAGCACAGAAACTCTCATCTGATCTCTTACATGATCCATAACTAACATATAAGCCAGTTTCGTGTGTCTACAGAAATGCTTACTGATTTACTTTATATATATATATATATTGTGAAATATTCGCATCATATTTTTCTCTCTTTTTAACACTGGAAATGGTTTTTCTTATGGTTGTTCAAATGCTTTTTTTACACAGTGAATTCTCACAAATACGTGAGAGCAAAAGTTTAGGTCCTTATTGCCAAAGATGTTCTGATTCATTGTAGTTGAAGATTGGACTAGTTTCAGTTCTTTCATTGCATTTTTGTAATCTGATATTTGTACCATACACCATTTCAGTCCTAGAGTAATTGGTATCAGATCTTATTGTACCTTATAACCTAAAAAGTAAGATAGTTGTTAAGTGTTAATCCAACTAATATTACTATGGGCTTTGATGGCACATTCAAGGTGGTATGTAATCTCTCAATTTTCTCATTGCACTGAGGATGGTAAAAATGGGTTGTGTGTGATACTTTAGCACTACACATTACAGCCAAGCTTCTGAACAACTGTAGTTCAAATCACCTTCCTTGGTCTGTAATTTTTGTGAGAGGTACACTAAAACTACTGATCCAGAGCTAATAATTGCTTTGCCAACAATTTCAGCAGAAATTTCTGGCAAAAAAAAAAAAAATCTGCTTCAATCCAGCCAGAAAAACGATCTATCTAGGTCAAACAATACATTGTGTTCTCTGAAGGTGTTAATGGGCCAATTATGTTAATATGTATAACATTAAATATTCCATCTGTTGGTAAATGTTCTACAAATTTGGATTTTGTGTGTCTGTTGACTTTACATTTTTGGTAGCTAATTTATCTCTTGGCAAATTCTCTTTCTTCCTTCTTTATATCAAACGACATGAATTTTTCTGTCATCTGTTTGATAGGTGATCTGATGCCAGGGTCAGAAAAACCATGTATTTGTTAAAATATCTGTTTTGAGTACTTGTGGAATGTATGGTCTTACACTGGATATAAAGAAATCCCGCTAAGAGACTTTTCAAAATGGTAGAGAAGAATATTTGAATTTCAAAGAATTATTCTCCATCAAAAGCTTCAACTTGTCGCATTCTTTTTTTTCTGTTATTGAATCATAGTCAAAAACTGACATTGTTTTGGTTCTTGATAATATATCTGTGCCTGTTACATATTTCACTTCATTAGAAAATTCCGAGATTTACTGAAGTTGGTGCAGTTGTCTAGCAGAAGCTTTATCACCTTTTTTGAGTGAATGCATATGCAATTGGTTTATGATCAGTACAGATGGTGAGCTAATTTCCTTCTAATAAGTGCTTAAAATATTTCACTGAAAGATATATTTCCAACAGTTCTCTATCATAAGTATTATATGCTTTACGCAAATCTTTTAACTTCTTTCAGAAGAATGATATTCATTTCCAAGACTTATCTTTAACTTATTGCAATACTAACCCATTAGCAAAATCTGATGCATATGTACATAGCGAAAACAATAATCCAGATCTTGGAAAAGTCAAAACATAAATATAAGTTAGGTCTGATTTGAACTTTGCAAACTTGTATATAGCCTCCTCCATTCCTGGAGTGCATTTTTAGACTATTTCTTTTCTTTGCTCCTTTTAGCATATTGTGAAGGAGTGCTTGCATTTTTACAACCTCCAGGTACCATCGATAAAATTTAATCCAACCAAAAAACATATGAAGTTAATGGATAGTAGATGATAATATAATTAGTAATAGTTTCAACTTCTTTGGGCAGTGATCTTGAAACTTTTGCAGTGATAAGATATTCCAAACATTCTAAATGATAAATTCTCATCAATGATTTAGCAAGACTAATGAATAGGCCATATTGATGCAACTTATTTAACACTACTAATAAGATGGTTTTTAGCTCATCTTCGGAAGATGATGCATGGTTACGGTAGTCTAGTGGTTATGGTTGCAGACTTCCAGTTGGCATTGTTTTCCTTGAGTTGTGGGCTCAAGCCCAGATGCCACTAAAGATACATGTAGCAGGGTTATGCAAGTTAAATCTGGTCAAGGTCCCAAGTCCTCACAGATAGAAGTTTGGAAAGGGAGGTGCCAGCTCAGATGTCATCTGTCACTTAACTGAAACTCAAAATTACGAGTTATGTTGTCATTAGACCTTACATTGCTTATCAGTGCAACGTTAATAAACAATCACAATTGCTCTGGGAATGAAGGAATAAGTGCATCACCTAAGTAAGGAAAAACAAAATCTAACCACCTAATACTGCAATTATAAGGTGTTGAAAGGTTGAAGGAGTCTTTTTAAGACCAAACTCGTATTATTAAATTCGTACAATCCAAAATGTGTAGTTATAGAAGTTTTAGCTTGGTCTTCTTCAGCAATTGATATTTTATTGTATGCTTTGATAAGATCTATTTTTGAAATTATAATTTTGTTTTTTAAAATGTAATAAAAATCATTAATTCTTGGGACTGGATATCAGCCTGACACAGTCTGCGCATTCAGTCTTTCAATATTTCCACCATATCTGAATGCTCTAGCTGTTTGGTAACAAGATGCAGCAGACTAGACTACTAAGATTTAGATGGTCAAATGATGTTGTCAAGCATAAACTGGAATTACTGCTTGGCTAATTGCAAGTTATCAGATGCTAGTTGTCTTGCTGTGGAACAGACTGATTGATCTGTGATTATGAATATGATGCTTTACATCATGCTTTTTTGTTTTCACTTTCCCTGAAAGTGCTTAAGAGTCTTTCTTTCACTGTTGTGTATTTAGAGTTGGTTGAATCTTTAGCAATGTCCCAGATGTTTTAAAAAAAAAATCAAGGTTTGAGTTCAGCAATGAGATAATTAAATTTTGTCTCTTCTGAAGTTACTTTGTTAATTTGGAACTGAGCATCCCCCTGATAAAACCAAATTTCAGATTTATTAATATAAAAAAAAAAAAAAAAAAAAACCAGTTTCGTGACACTAACTGCAAAAACAATAGTCAAGTCACCAAAATTCTTTAGCTGATGATGTCTTGTTAATTCAATGCTTCAGTATCATATTAAATTCTGCAAAATTTTACAAACATGTACAATATGTCTGATTCCAAAATTAGAATAACTTTTTAATTTTCTTTTACTGTGCAGTTTTTAGTTACATCAGTTCAGTTCATTACACATACAATAGAAAAATTATTAATGCTTTAGTTAAAAAATTGTGAAATAAATCTTAATTAATAATTACTACTTTCTTTCAGGTGGCATATTTTAAATACTTTTATAAATTTACTCACTATATTTATTTTTACCATTCATTAACTTACACTCATTTTGTTCGATTTTGAAATTACAATAATTTGACATATGCAGGAATTTGACTCACGGCAGAAATATGAATTAATCTCTGTCCCAAGTTTTTTGATACAGCTTAATATGTCCTTAAAATATCTTCTCAACCTAACACATCCAAAATGTTAGTACCTGCTGAATCACATTAACATTTCATCTATTCCTTGACTTACTTTCAACACATTTAAGTTATTTTATCAATGACATTCTTTCAAATAAGATTCAGTACATATTCATGAAAATTACATTAAAAAAATCATGATTTAAAATTATTTACAAATCCCTTTAGAAATTATGAATGACATATTGGCTCTCCCTCGATATTCAAACTAAGTGAGCAAAATTGGTACACATAACTTAAACCTGTCATCTGTATTTTTGCTTAACAAATTATTCCTGCTAGAATTATTTTTCATCAGGTGGGTTTCTTTAGATGAACTCATTATTTCTGTCTAATATTCAGAACACTTGTCAAATAGAAGCAACATTTTAAATAATTGAAAAATGATTGGATGTTTTAAATAGTTAAACACTCCTAATGTAGAAAAACATTAGGGAACCAGATGAAAATATTTTTTGTGGTGTCAAATGAATAAAAATGAAAAGATTTAATCAGACAATAAACATTAATAATAAAAAAAAAAGATTAAATTTTAATGAGAATTAACAACTTATATAATATTTTATATAAATGAAATATAAAATACAGTGAATATATACATTAAAATGATAAAAAGACTCATTGCATTGAAAGTCAGGTAGCATCAGAACTGTCATACTCCAACTTAGTAAGACCTTCTACATCAACTTCAGGCTCCATAGCATTCAACATGTTTAATGTTATATCTGAAAAAACATTTAATAAAGTTCAAGAAACAAAGATAATTAAATAAAACTAACACATCAGGTTTTTAAGTAATAAAATTTTAAAAAATACAATAGTGTTTTAAGACATAGTAAAATACTTTTACATTTGAAGTTATATCGATGTTCTCCAAAACTGTTACAAACTTCAAAAATGCAGAAACACATTTATATAAAGTAACACTTTAAGTTTTTACCTACTAAAAATACATTTTTTTAATGTATTTAAAAAAAATTTAAATTATTAATGCAAATAATTAATTTTTTTTAATGTATTTAATGCATTTTTTTTTAAATGTAAAACATACATTAAAAAAAATTAATTTTTTGTATTTCAAAAGATTATTCATGACAATTGAATTGCATTTAACCAGAAATAGCTATTTTCAAAATAGATAACATATCAAAAATTATATGAATACCTTTTTGTAAGTATGTATTCATTTTCCTTCGTGCATTTTATTATTTTTTGTAAAATCCAAAAATCAAACATTTTTATAAGTGCTTCCACTCACTCATCCTTTTATAATTAAAGACTCGGAAATACTTTTATTGTCAATTAACTATTGCTTAGATTTTAATATAAATACATTTCACTTAGTTTTAAATATTCTTAGTTAACCTCTTGCATAAAAGACAGATTTACTACATAAAACAGAAATATTTACATTACAAAAGATGCACAGAAAAAAATTTGAATTACAAATGAATGAAAGCTGACTAATTTACACTAGTACATAATACAATATTATACTTACAGAAAATACCCATAAAATAGAAAAAAAATAATTTTACAAATGAAAAAGAAAGAAATGAGAAAAAATGCTTGTATATTTCAGAATTGAAAATCTGAAAAATTAACACAACAAATTTATTTGGAAGACTTCAAGCACAGATTTATATGAAGAAAAAACTTTACAGCAGAACAAAGGAAAAATACTTTTAAAAATTTCAAAAAACAATAAATTTATGGACAAAATTTTAAAAATATACAGCAAATCTTAAAAAGATTTTGAGGTTAATTGGTTATATGAAATTTCTGCTACTGAAAATCTTTATAATAGTTAAAAAAAATTTTTAATTCAAACTTAAGATAGAGAGAAAAAACGTAGATTAATAAAATTATACGCAGAAAAGATTTTTAAGATCAGCTTGGTCGAGGCATTTATGAATAATGAAACACAAAGTCAAGCACCATTTTATTTTAGCTTTTGTTTGACTACAGAGAACAAACAATGACAGAAAGTTTTAAAAAAGAATTAAATTGTTTCTACAATATATTGACAAACTAAACTATCTATTTCAATGCTGAATACCTTTATGTTTTATTAGTAAAAATTTAAAATAACAATAAATTTTGAAAATACCAGTATAAGTTCAAATGTTGATTAATGTTAAGAATAGATTAATAAGCAAATATTTTTTTTTTTTCCTTTTATGATGGGAATAGTTACATTAAGCTTTAAATGAATACAATTTAATAATACATCATTTACATTAATTTTAATATCTGAAAAGAATATTGTTGTCTACTTTAATATTTTATCATTTGCTTTAATTCTAATATTAGATTTTTATTGCATAATCATTTGTTTTATACTTTTCATATAAAAGTTGGCATTGTTTCTGTTCTGCAGAAATTTTACATTTAAAAGTTCTATCAAATTCGAGTAGCTATGTTTATGTTTTGCAGAGATATAAAGATTGAAAATATTGTGAATGATCACTGCCGTATAGTAAGGAATTTATAAGTATATTTAAATTTTTGAATGAGTTTAAATAAATTACTTCATCACTTGAGTGTAGTGAATTATTTACTGATATCTGCTTATAAAACATACAAAGAAAGCTACTAAGTTAATTTGTGACTAATTTTTGACAAACTTTAACAATTAGATATTGTAAAAAAAGAGAGGTTTCATAAAAATTCAGGTTTTTATGAATACAGAAATTGACAGTTATAACATAGAAGTTAAAATTCTGTAAATAAAATATTTCCTTTGCTGAATGAGGTTTGCACATTTTTAAACCAAAATCTTTAAATGCATGCTGATTATGAGTTCTGCTTTTGGCTTCCTAGATCTCTGGGCTTGACACCCTGCTATCTCTTCTTATGGGGTTATGTGAAGGCCTTGTGTGTATGCTTCCTTTTCTGAAAACAATTTCAGAATTCAAAATGCACATTTATAATGTGATTGGATGCGATCCAGATATGCTTCAGAATGTATGTTGTGAAATGGACTACTGCTTAGATGTTGTCTGTGTTATCAAGGGTAGTCACATAGAACATTTATAAAATACACAAACAAAATTTTGAACTTTTACCATTATGTGCATTTCTTATCAATAAATTCTTTTCAATTATATTGCTATAGTCATTTGTAATCTCTATATTCATTTTGAATCACCCTGTAATATATTTTTATTAAAATTTCGAATTAAATACTTCTCTGACAAATTTATTTAAAAGTATTATTGATAAACAACACATCATTGAGAAAATAATTAAATTTTATTTCCAAAAATACATTTCTTATTTATATTTAGAACACTATGAAAAATTATGATGCTGTTGCTTAATAAAAAATATCAGATTTTGATAATTATTAAGAAATATTTTTTAAAGAAAAACTAATGAAGGTAATTAATTTTTAATTACCTTTGTTACCTCTATACACCAATGTGGAAGTGCACCAAATGGCTGAAAGATATAATCTGAAATTATGCATTTAGCAATGGCTTCAACCAGTGTTCAAGCATGTCAAGATAATTGCTTGCTGCAACACTTCACACAATGAAGGAAAAAGAACCATACAATTTATGTGTTGACATCGCACAAAACACATTAACTTTGGTAAGTTACGCTGATGTTCAATTACACTGAAAGACTATTCTGCACCCTGTACTCAAACATTGTGCTTGTTAACCTTGCTGTGGATGGTTGCTTCATCACTAAAAATGAGATGTTCAGCAAATGTTTAAAACTTACAAGACTTCCAGAATCGACATAGAATAATTCATACATTTGACATTATCTTTCCATTTCAATTCTGCACAAATTGAATTATGTAGGGTTCTATTTTTAGTTTCTTTCTCAGAACACACCAAACTTTGTTTGTGGCATTTATAATTCCCTACTGGTTTTGTGGTCAATTTCCATGGACTTTGTTAATATCCAAGGCAAATTCTTTCAAATGTTTGCTATTGATACACATGGCCATTCGATACTTCTTACTTTACACGAACATTCTTTTTGTTCAAACACCTTATGCCATCAGCATATGATATTGGCATTTTTGCAGGTTCTTGACTGCACCACTGATGAAATCTTCTCTAATTACATTCTGAACAGTGATGACAGAACAACACTTGTTAAATTCTAACACACAAAATGCCTTCAAAACAGGATCATCCATATTCATTTATAGTATAGTCATAATGAACTGGATTTCTCACCATAGGCTTCTGATTCATTGCAGTTGTGCCACAACAAATGAAGTTATGAGCAATGTTCTACATTCACTGCAATCCTTATCGATTAACTCTTTTCAACTAAATAGTTATAGCAGTTTGTAATTTCCATATTCACTTTGAATAACCTAGTATTATTCATGCACAATTTGAAGCTCCCTTTTATCATAGTCACTTAGGATTTTTGAATGTAATATAAATTCTATAGAATTTTTATTTAACCTTTTTAGATCAAGATTACTATAATTTCCAAATAACAACATATAGAAGACCAATAGAGACCTATAAATACCGAAGATTTCCAAATAATCACATTTTTTACTTGATTTATATAAGTATTTTCAAAGATATAAAAATTTATTAAAGAAGAACCATTGATAAAGATGAATTCATCAAACTGAACTGATTGATGAGTTCAGTTTGGGTTTCCCCCCCCCCTTTCTTTCTAAAAATTGAAAGAAATATGTATTCCAACAGAAACAGTCACTAATACTTATTCTTTTGGATAAGAACAAATTTATTAGAAATGCCTGAAACCCATTTTACTAAATACAATATTCTAAATTTCAGATGATATGTAAATATTTCAGAATATTACCATTCAAAAAAGCTGATAGCAACAGTCTTAAAACACTAGGAAATGTATTGCTCTCAATAGTATTTGATGTAAAAAAGTCATAAACTAGTCATACACATTTATATCAGTGATATATATATATATACACATAAGTGTGCACGATTCATATTATTAGAGGATAAGAATTTTTATAAAAATAAAAATTCTCATTCACAAAGTGTGTATTTCATCACCAAATATAACAACTCTAATGATTATAAAGCCATTTTTTTTTTAAATATTCGTGAAACAAAAAAACAAAAAAAAAAAAAACTTAAAAGTGTTACTCAATTACTTATCAAACTTGTAAATGAAAAATTGTACATAAATTACTAATAATATTTATAAACTCCTAATAGTTGCAGTAAATTACGATTTGTAATTAAACTGAAGCTAACTTGGCAATTTTTAAATTACACACCAATAGAATAATTTAAATAACAATTATATAAATAACTTTGTACAGAAAAATAGATTTTTCAAGACAATTTAAAGCACTGCATACTGAATATGTTTTTCCATTTTAAATGAAGTACAATAAATAACAAAGAAATAAAAATAAATGAAAATTTTTACTTACCAGCTGATTTTGGTGTTGACTGAGAAATAACTGCATTTAAGGCTCTTATTTTGTCCTGTGAGATTGTCTTTATTGTGGCAGAAGCAGATGCAGTGACAGTAATGTGTTTTTTAACTTGTACTCCAGAATCTTCCACACTTTTTCTTTTAACAGGAGTTTTTACAGATACACTATAATGAATTACAATGCCCTATTATATAAAAATTCCTACTAACATAGGTTTGTATCATGTTTTTTCACTGTACATTAATAAAGTACAAAAATTTGAGTCAGTAAAAAAAAATGGCACACACACACGCAAAAACAACAAAAAGAAAAGAAAAAAATGCTTCTAACTAGGATTCGATTTTTCCACATTTTGAAAATTCTAAAATAATCAAAATTTCTAGATCAACAAGAGAAAAGGTTATAGAATGAAAATATAATTAAAATATTCTGCATAAAATAAAATAAAAAGTTTAACATTTTTTTTCCTAACAGCACATATCCAGTCAAATTTTTATGTAACATTTCAGTAAGTATAAAATTATAAATATATATATATATACAATGTTAAAATAACCTTTCAAAATATTAAAGATAGATTATATTTTCATACTTAAATTATCCACTGTGATAGCAAAAACAAAACAATCACTACGAACAGAGCAATTTCACCACTTTAATATCAAAAACTATTTTTAAAAACACAATTGCCAGAGAAAAGAAACATTTTTTTACACTGCAGAAATTACATGATTCAAATAAAAAAGCAATAAAAGCCTTTTAAAAAGTGAAAAATGCTGGAATATTAACAAAGAATTTTCGACTGATAAATGCCTATTTAGATGCATTAGACAATATTAGATCCCTTTTATCCATAGTATTCACTACTTTTACTGGTTAAAGTCGGGAATTGAGTGTCCCCTAGGTGATTGGCGACAAAACTTGGCAATTTCCTAGATATGTCGCCAAATGTGCATGACTTAAGCATTGGGTATGCTTAGGCTTACCATAGCCTAAATCGCCACACTTATATCATTATTGCTCCCAAAAGTCGCCAATCACATAGGGGACACCCTGTTCCTGACTTTAACCACTTTTACTTTTATGTTGTACCTTATTTGTAAATAATCAAAGTATTTCAATTTTACACTAGTCATTTTATAGTATAAAATAGTAACATTTGTTGCACACATTTTCAATTTTTAGTAGCTTTACACCACAAATTAATAATGCTTTAAAACACTTTGTAACATGCAAAAATAAGTTATGATTTAAATTCTTGGTTATTTTTAATAATAAATATTTTCATAAAATAAAAACATCTTATATGCTTCATATAGTATTAAAACATATAACTATATAAACAATAACATATATAATACCTAGTATCAGCAAATAAGAGTAAACCTCGTAGCAAAGAAAACATATTATGTATTTATAAGACTATAATCAGACACAAAACTTGTAGTTGGAAACAAAACAAAGATTTAAAATTAAGTGATTTGCAAAATGACATTTTCCTTTATGTATTTTAGAAGTTTAAAGGCTACATAATGTTTGTCAAACATAAAATTAACATTTCATTACATTTTTTTTACATTAAAATATTCAATTATAAGTAAAACAATATCATATCGAAAATTTTTACTAAGAATGAATTTATTACTTAGCAGGGGCTGTTTCACCAACAGGATGAAGAGTCATAATCAGTTCACTTAATTTACTGAAGGCAGCTCCAGCTGCAGTGAATATTTCACCCACCTTAAGAAAAACATTATAAACAAATTATGAAAATCTACATAAAATTAAGCTTTAAAAATACATTTTGAAGAACTTTTCTTAAAATCAATGCTTAACAATGAAGAAACTCGAAAATCTTGCATTTTAGAAGTGCTAATATTATTAAGAGAAATAACAGTACTACTCTACTCTACTTCTCTATCAAATTCTACTATGTAATTAATCTCAATATCAACTTTTTCTTACAAGATGTAAAATTGATATTATAAATAAATAAACATCTTTCGTTTTCTTTCTTAAAAAAATTATTACGAACTGTAAAATGAATCAAAATCACGCATAAAGTTTTGTGCTACTGTTAATAGAAACCGGACGAGCATATAAAAAATACATAAAGGTGTAAAAACAATTAAACAAAAAATTTAAAAAAATACATCTAACCTACCTTACTAGAATTAGAATGACTCATTTTCACTTTAAATTAATACTTAATCTCTGATCAAGCACATAAAATTAAAATTTCTTTTCACATTTTTTTTTTTCTACTTCATTCATTCCATAACGAAAACAGAACAACTACAGTTTAAACCGATATCGCATTAAAGTTAAGTTGAACTGTAAGTTGCTGCTATTCATGTGCTACCGTAATGGCTAAGTGATTGAGATAGACGAGAAACAACGATTTCATAAATAGGTGCTACAATATCAGAAACAGATGAAGGGATTAAGTTAGTTAATATTTCTTAGCGTAGTTTGTATAAGGTTTATAAATAAAATGGGATGGCTTCAAGATTATTAAGCTGACAAGGGGCTCTTTTCTTTGCATTAAATATAGAGGGCCTTTTGGCTTTTTTTTTTTTTTTTTTTTTTTTTTTTTTTGGAGGGCTTTGAAAATTTTGAATCAAATGATGAGGACACCTCCAAAAGTGATACTTCACTCTCCAAAATTCCACAATTTCAAGGAAAGAATCTGTGGCTTAGTTCCTTCCAATATCATGCTAACGACTTTAATCCGTTGATTGTTTGGTTTTAATCAATGTGATATGGGTTGCTATCGATAGCCCTTGCAATTTAATCAGATGACGAGAATAACAATTTTTAGTTTCTTCTTCTAATTTTCACATCGGACCTGGAGTGGCCCTGTTCAATTTAATGAATAACAGTCATCATTCTACATAATGGCCTTTAGTGGAATCAGTGTAAGAAAAACAATTTGAACTTAACATCATCTCTCCGTAAAGCTGCGACATCAATAAGAGGACAAGGGCACTCTTTCATGTACGTTAAATCTGTCGGGGTCCAAAACCATCCCGTCGGCTGGGTGTGGAAGTTAGGAGAAGGGAGTTGGAGACTTCCTCGTCACTTGAATGAGGTTCAAAATTATGAGGTACGTCTCCAATAGCCCGAGTTGCTTCAAGTGCGATGTTAATAAAAAAAAACAACCAAACCAAACG
The DNA here is from genome assembly GCA_019974015.1 of Nephila pilipes. Classification (NCBI taxonomy): domain Eukaryota; kingdom Metazoa; phylum Arthropoda; class Arachnida; order Araneae; family Nephilidae; genus Nephila; species Nephila pilipes. Next base: position 343,516 of record BMAW01061953.1, read on the forward strand.
ACAATCTTTCAAAGTGAATAAAGCAATTTGACCGGAACACTATTTGATTATGTTAATACGCAGGGGAAAAATTTAATCAACATTCCTGTGAGGCAAAAGCGAAAAGCAGGAATTATTATGTAGACAAAAAAAATTTAATTTCTTCAGCACATAAGAGATAATAACCATTGTTGCTCCATATCCAATAAAACAACAATCAATTCAGTCCATAAGAAAATAAATGAAAATATACTGAAAATATCAGTTTATCAGTACATCAACAATATAAGTTTCAAAAGGTTGAGGGTTGTGTATTTTTTTTTTTTTTTTTTTTCATTTTGTTTTAAATCTAGCTGGAAATTTGTGTTAAAATTTTGAAAGTAATAACTGGACAATCTATCATTTTTAGTCTATTTTCGTTAAATTTCTCACTAACTGAAAAAATCTTCTTTTTTACTCCTTAGGATTTTTTCCGCCCACTCTTTTACAACATACACTCCATAACAAACAAACAAAAAAGGACGCACCAAGAAGGAGTTGCCAGATTGTAATGAAATTTCATATGCAAAGACAGTTGAACCGAACATGCAAATTATTGAAATTTGGTGCCCATTGAATGAATAGCGAGAGCTACAGCGTATCAGATGAATAGTGGAGCTGCACTCAGCAGGTGTATATAAGAAGCAATTCTCAATCTGATGGTCAAATTTTCTGTTGCATTGCGATTTAGGATACCTTTCAAAGACTGAAAAAATGTTTCACTGAAGAATTTGAGCTCATTACGAGCAACTGCCAGAGTTTGAAAGAGGTCATATCAATAGATTGAAAAATTGGACAAATCGGAGAATCACTCGTCAAGTGCGTCGAAACGATGCGGCGATTAGAAGATACTATTCAAGAATGGGTGGAAAATGGCAGATTTCAGCGTCATGATGGTAGCGGTCGACCTAGCAGATCGGGAGGACAGAGTGATTGTCAGATAAGCTGTCAAAGCTCCTGATTCATCGTTACCAACCATCACACGTGCTACCCGTACATGAGTGTCCACCATGACCCTTCACAGACTGCCAATAGAGCGAAATCTACTCTAGTACCAACCGCTACGCCACCTGCCACTCACGCCTGTACACTGTCGAAACAGATTACAGTGGTGCTTGGTTCGATCGGTTGGAATGATGCTGATAGCGGACTTATAGTGTTTAACGATGAATCCCGCTTCCTACTGTGTCCTGACGATCATCGAAGATGTGTCTGGAGACGCCCAGGGCAGCGTGCCAATCTTGCTTTCACTACTGCACGCCACACAGGCCCTCAACCAAGAGTTATGGTCTGGGGTGCCATTTCCCTTGATAGCTGGACCCCTTTGGTTGTCATCAGAGGTACACTTACAGCACAGTGGTACGACGACATTCTGAGACCTGTTTTGCTACCATTCCTTTTCCAATACCCTGGCCTTGTTTTTCAGCAAGATAATGCCAGACCACATACGGCACATGTTGCTATGAGCTGTCTTGCAGCTTGTCAAACACTTCCTTGACCACCCAAATCTCTCTCTAATCGAGCATATCTGGGATATGATAGGAAGGCGACTGCATCTACCAGGGAATGTTGATAACCTAACTTGACAATTGGAGCCAATTTGGCAAGAAATACCCCAGGAGACCATCAGGGAGCTTTTTATCACTCTCTGCCACGTCGTGTGGCAGCTTGCATCCAGGCTAGAGGAGGATCAACCCCTATTGAATTCGTTACTTTGTAACTATGTAACTCTGAAATAAATCATTCAATATTTCTGAAATTTTAATCATTTTCTATTCTGTACATAATTTTCCTATCCGCTAATTTTTGTTTCCATCGGACAACTCCTTTTTGGAGCGTCATTTCTCTTTTTTTTTTTTTTTTTTTTTTTTTTTTTTTGTTATAGAGTGTAGAAGTGCTGATTCTTCATAAATGTATAATTTTAAAAAACACACACGCAGTTCTTGCTTTTTCTGTAATTCTTTTATTGGTAATTTTAGAATTAAATACTGTACTGTCATCCAAACTGATCTTGTGTGCAAAATTTGAGGTTCTAGTTTATCGGTGAGTTGATGCAAAATGATGAAACTATTTGTGCCAAACTTATACATAGTGTAAGGTAATAAGAAGAGTGAAAAAATAACTCAAAATAATTTGCTTAGTCATAAAATGTGATACTCTGTGGGTTAATTTCTTATTTCATAAATGAACTAAGAAGAATAAAGTTTTATTTGAATATTTTTCGTAAGATGAGTAATATTAAAAGCAATATTTGTATTATTTTCAGTAAAATAGTTACCATTAAAAACAAAATGAATAATCGTAATCAACGAATATTTTATTTGATAAGACAAATGCAAAATTTCGATATTTATTGAAAAAAATATACGTGTATATAACACTAAAAATTATTTTTCCTAAAATGCTTGGATTTCATTTTCAAAAGAATTGTTTAATTGTTCAGTCAAAAACCAAGGTTAATATTTAGCTGATACAGGAAGGGGGTACTTTGATTCAAAGGCAGTTTTTTTTTTAAATTTATTTATTAATTTACGCAAATGTATCATTTTAAAAAAATTAAATATTTTTAATTTATTTTGTTCATTTTTATTTTTATTTATTTATTTATTTAATTGAACTTTTTATCACCTCAATAGCCACTTGAAGTTGGTTTTATAACTATCTAAAAACAAATTATTAATATTCATTGCTTCGAATTTTATAAAATAATCTGGCTTAACTTTTTAAGACAGATGCTAACAATAGAAGATAGATTCTTCAGAGGCCTTTTTCTAATCTTTTTTTTTTTTTTTTTATTTTACGCTGAATTTTCATATGTATGAAAACTACGATTTTTTGTTGAAATTATTATTGTACTTCCCAAATTTAAGAATTTTAAAAGTATTACCAATGTTTTATGCCCCATACAGAAACACCCCATACAAACATAAAATTTAATAAATTTTGTCGAAAGTTAACCATTTCAGATTTAATAATTGACATTTATTGCTCGTTCGACAATAAACTTTTTTTCATAGTACTGATTTGTAATTCCTTTTGGGATTTATTTTGATACCTATAGATGCTAATTTTTATGGAAGATTTGTGACGTTGGGCTATTCGCGATTTTCTCTTCACTAACCTTGGGGACTTTTAATTAAGATTGATTGCTTTATCTAACAACCTTTGCCCAACCAAAAATGAAACGTGAATATTCAAATCACAAGCAGGTAGAAATAAAGTGAAGCAAGGGAGATAGGAAATATATAAACTCAGCTTAAGAGTCACTATAGAGGTCAAGTGGTTCTAGCGTTTGGCAATTGTTCCGGAGTCGAAGTTGGAGCCAAGAATTATAGCAAGTTATTGGCTGCTTAGTGAAAGTTAGAAGTCAAGACAGCCTCAGTTTGACATTAGTGATAAGAGTCTGTTAATTTGTTATTGATAGGTCAAGTTAATATAATTAGGGCGTTATCTAAGGGAGAGCCTGTTATATTTGTCGTTATACTAGCAATTTGTCAGTAAACTTAATGTTGAAACCTGTGTGACGTCTTATTATACGCTTTATTGACTTTTAGCGTTAGTACTTTGAGTTTAGCTATGGCACAAGTGGCGAACAGGAATAGTCTGATGTCATAGATTAAATGTAAAAATATCTAGGCTCAGGGGCAATTGTAACGCATAATGAAACATACTCAGTCTATAAGATTTACGGAATGAAAATAATTACAGAACTGGAAGTGATGTTAATGGTAATTCAAGGCAATATAAAAGCTATTTAGAGCATATAAAAGCTAATTAGCCAAAATTAAGAAGAAAAAGCTTAAAGACTGCGAGACAAAAATTAATATATTTCAAGAGCTTAACATTTTGATTAATTTGATCTTATGTAAAGGTTTGGAAAGGGAAAGGTTGTGTATTAGTAAGTAAATATTTTTAATATGTGATTCTTAATTTATAGAACGTTTATTTTTAGTGAGTTTTATTTCTTTTCATCAAAAACAATACAAAAAAAAAATTTAAAAAAATCTTTGCAAAGAACAGATTTAGCCTTTCAAAGTGCGTTTTTTTTAATAATTATGATTAAATTAGTCAATTAATTATAAGAATTAAAGTAAACGATCAAATATCGAGAATTGGACAATAGTAAAATTCTCCAATATTAAAATTAAAGCAAACTATAAATTATTAAATTGTATATATTTGAGCTAAATGTAATTAAAATTGTAGCAAAAGATAAGAAAGTGAAAAGTGATCTAGTACGCCAAAAGTGATCCAACTAAAACAATAGCCCCTTAGGTGGCTAAAAAATACTTTTCAAAAAAAAAAAAACTTCACTCGCGCTAATATAATATTACAACAAATTGAGCGAAACATTAAATATTCCATGAGTACCCGAATTTTATGTTAATGTCTGCAAGAGCATATTCCATATTAAAACGCAATTATTTATTACTCTAAATCAGGGGCAGGATTCAAATAATTTAACAACCGGTTCCTTACTATATAATGGTTGTTTTAAATATAAAAAAACAATATACTGAAAAAAAAAAGGTTGTTTATAATTCCATGCAGTTAATCCTTAAACGAGAACAGCAAAAGAGAATCGAAACTAGAATATAATAAAAAAAAGAGTTCTAATATATTAATTCAAAATTTTAAATAACATTTTAAATGAAAAATGAAGCAGCCATATAAAATATTTCCTAGATGCTGTAGGATTTAAGTCTTTATTTGTAATGATTCCAATAAATTTACCTTATTAAAATGATTCATCTGATTGAGTAAAGTAAGCAACTTAACTTGGTTGAGAAGAATCGCTTACAAAATATATGAAGTAATATTAAAACATTTTATACCTAAAGCTGGGCATATTACAGAATTTTTTTGAATAATATTAATAAGAAGCAGATTGTTAAAAAAAAAAAAAAAAACTCTTCTGTAATGTAGGTTATTCTTGAAACTTCATTTAACTAACATTCGGGGTTTCTTTCTGACTTTATATTTAAGTTTTCAGCTCCTTTCCAACTAATTAATTGGGGTTACACAATTTAGGGAAGCTTTAGAAGTGAAATGAATGGATAACAAGCTTTAAATACTATTATTACTGGGAATGGATGAAATGGACTCACTTCAGAAACATATAGAATGCCGAAGTGTAAATGTTTCCATATAAATGTTTCAAAAAATTGTCTTGTTTATTTGAAATAAACTATAATAATTGGTCTAAATACTAAGAAACTTTCTTTATAACTAATAATGTTAAATAAAAATTTGAACATGTCCCTTATACACAAATCCAACTATCCATCCTATAACACCATTTTTTTTAAAAAATTTCCCGATGTGTGGAAGAAACCGTAAACGTATTCTCACCAAAAAGATTTTCAAATTTATTTTTTGGTGACACTTTTCGAAAATCTCCTTTTTCAATATTTTTCCGTGTTTTCTAACTGATGCAACAATTTTTCCCAAACTTTTTTTTTCCTCAAATGATACAGATATCAACGAATTTCTTTGTTTGTTTATTATTATTTTTTACTCAATTTGAATTTTTGAAACGCTTAAAAATAGCGGAGCATGTAATTTTTTGTTTCTGGTACAATATATCTATATTAAAAAAAGAAATAATTTTTTTCGGGGATGGGGGATTCGGTACGATGATTCTCTACGTACTGATGGGAACCTTGAAGCGATTTAATCAAGATTTATTTCAGATTATTTTAATAATGCTGAAATGACCGATAAAGTAGGTTTTGGTCTTCCTTGCTCATAATTCTGTCTGATATTACATCACGTGATATCATGATCTATCTTTGCTTCTGACTATTCACCAAATTTTTTTAAGATCGTTATGTATATTCATTTTGTTTATTCTTTTAAGCAAAATGGCGCTTTCGGAAGAATTTTATATTTGTACATTTGTTTTTTTTTTTGAAGTAGAATTATGATTCTGTTTCGAATAACTGATTTAATAATGATATATGATGAACAAAATTGAACTTCCTACTAGTAAACAATATTTTCAACTAAGTACTAAAAAATTTTTACAACTAATCTTTGTGTGAAATATTAATGATCCTTCTATTCAAAACCTCTTTAACTTTTTCCTCAAGATCATGAAATATTCTTTTAAATTCTTATACATCATGGTTAATGTTTTATGCTCATTTTCAAGTCTCTTGTAGTACACTAAATTTCAAGTAGTGACTTAAACATATCCGTATTCTAACTTTCGGATCTTGGTTCAGTTCTCAGCCTTAGATTTCGTTCGCTCTGTATCTATTTTTTCTTTTATTTCAAATTAATTAAAAGCTTTCATTTTTAATTTAGTTTCTCCAAATTATTATTTCTTTTCTTAATTATTTCCCTTTCGTGTTTTTTTTTAAAAAATATTTCTTAATTAATTAATTTTTTAACTAAAAATAATTTTATTACTAAATTTGCATATTTAGCTTTTACTAGTGTTTCGAAACTCATTGGCAAAAATTCAAAGAGTGATGGACAACATCTAAACTATCATTTTCTCCCTCCAATGCATAGGCGGAGAGCAAACGGTGAACCCCTAGACATAAAGCATAAAGTGCGAGTTTTCTTATAAATCGTCGTTTCTACATTGAATTTCAGGAAGCATGACCTTCATCGTTATTTCTTCCGTGGATTTCAGGAGGCAAGACCATTTCCTGAGTATTGTACGTTGTCATGCCTCCTGAAATTCATAGTAGAAATGACGACGTGTAAGAAAACTCGCACTTGATGCTTTCAATTACAGAAACATCTAGCAATCAACATGGGTTACAGAACTGAGACTCTTCTTAAAAGAAGACATTGTGCCAGTCTTGTATCCAGCTTTGTCGTTCGGCGTACAAGAATAGCCGTCTCTCTCTATGCTGCATTGTCAAGGGAAACCGTGCTGATAGTCCATGCTGCTGCAAACGTCGTCGCACCGTACAAGTGGATACTGGGCGTGCTGAAAACATGCCCATTTCCTGATTAATGGTCCACGATGTGGTTGTACGGCGGTTTTGCACGACCGGCCTCACAATATGTCTATCCTCTCGGACGTTAGTCATGGGAAGACGTAAAGATCCTGCGTGCAGTTCAATATGACCCTCAAGAATCCATTGATATCATATTCACATGACAGTAGTTAGATTTCGATCAGAGTGACGTCCGATATCACGGAATGATAATTCACACTCTTGATAGGCAACGATTCTGCCTCCATCGAATTCCGACACTTATTGGTGAGCCTTAAGTGGTGGCATACTTAAGCCCTATTCGTGGCATAACACGATATTCTCAGCCAACTTCGATCTTACAAGGCTCTTTCCGAATGAGAAATCCACTACACAACTTTTCTTTTATGCAGTACTTCAGATGTCGTATCTCCTTCCTGCGTCGTCTAAATGCGTTGAAATACTAATCATTTGCATATCTTAACCTCTTCTCTCTTTCATGTGATTTCATCAAATCATTCCTTCTTGGTGTTGCAATTTTAACTGCCAGCAGTGTATATATAGAAAATGCATTTGGCCCTCTTTAATTAAAGAAAGGGAACAATTAGTAGATAATAATCAAATCTTTAATTGCTCGGACAGAGAGTGAACTCAGCTTTTTCACCTTCACTCCTCTATGCATAATTCTGGTGTATGTTACGTCATGGTCTTTGCTTCTGATAATTTATTAATCTTCGTGGAATTTTATGGAGATCGTTATATTTATTCATTAGTTTGTTCCTTATTAAAGAAATTTATATATTAAAATACTCTAATAAAATTTTTGTTGATTTTTATTTCAAAAATTCTTGGGTACGATTGCGAAGATTGGGTACTCCAACCAAAATTTTATAATTGCAAAAATGTACTGCGAAGAATATTTTATAAATGTAACGAAAAGGGAAATGTCTTTTTAACGATGCGATACATCATCTCAGATGTATGTTCAAGTTAATAATTTATACTTGGTTAGTTTAAAACAATAAATCAATCAAATCCGTATTATCTGGACTCACATTTATACAAAAATGAAGTTTTTTGATAATTCATTTGATTCGACAATAAAGATTAACGAAATGTGCCTTGTATAAGTGTGAGTTTTTTATTCATATAAATGAAGATATATACAGATTTCTTTTTTCTTTCTTTCTCTCTTTTTTTCATTTTTAATTTGGTATAAAATTAATTATCGAACTGACTTTGCTAATTCACATCCTCAGTTGAAAACAAGACATTGCTTTTGTGATCAATGAAATTCTTTTTAATTTTCTGAAAAACTGCTAACTCATTATAAAGATATGATGTTATTCAAAAATACTTTAAATAATTTTTTTCTGTTGTATATTTATAGCTATAAGAGATGAGGGAATGTATTTAATTCTGACATATCTGCTTCACAAAGGTCCAATTTATTTTTAAGCGAAAAAGTTTATCAAAACTTTGACAGATCTTACATTCATTTCTGCGCATTTTCGTGATTTATTTTTTCTTTTCGCAATTTCCAAGCAATTGTTAATAACGCTGACGAATTTCGTATAACTTTTTTTTTTTCTGCTATCGATTTTCTTATAATTCAAGGGGGGGGGGTGACTATATATATCATAAATTCTCGATAATATCATTTCTTACGATGAATTTCAGATAATTGTAATAGCTCCTTTTTTATTTTAATTTTGTTATTGTTTTCAGTTTATAAAAATTAACTGCATGAAAGTTTGTTACATTTTGTAAAGTTTTTATTGTGATAAAATTAATTTCCTATCTTTCTGAAATTGTTGGATATTCAAGATATGATTTTAAATGAAATATTCTTAACACGCATAATAAAATTTTGCAATAAATTCGGAGCACTATTTTTTATTGCAAAAGGTTCTAGATTTGCAAGCATTGACAGAGATCTTCAAAATATTCTATACCAAAAAATTATAAAAGCCAATTGCTTCTGCTTATCTAGAACAAGTTGTATTTATCAGTAACTTTTCATTATTGATTCACTTGATTTCTTCCGTCTTTTGGTATTTTCTTTCTATAATCGATTGGTTATAAAAATAGTTTTATCTTCTTTCTTTTAAATGTAATTTATGTGTCATACAGCAAACAATTACACATGAAATTTTTAAGACGTTATTTGAAACTTTAGTAATATGTACTTTAAAAGTCTAAGTAAAATTTAGAATGCCTTATAAGATGACTACATGCTTTAAAATATAGCAATTCATTTAGAAATAAAAATTTTAAATCATTTTTTTTTTTAAGAAATCGCAATAATATTTTAAATTTGAATGGGAAAAAATGTACAGTTTTAATATGTGATGATTAGTACATATATGAAGAGTATTTTACAATGAAACCTCCTGGAGAAAAATTTTGTGAATAAGAATTAAAAAAAAATCATTAATTTTTATGTGTGAATGTTCTAAAGTATTCTATTCTTCAGAATAATAAAAATCAACAATTATAAGAATCATTAATTCTTATATGTGCATATCACTAACCACATGTAAAGATTTAAAGCTAAAATCAACAGAAAGAGAACCACCATTAGGAACTGAGTATGAGTTTGTTGGAGTGATATTCTGACAAGGATCATCATATCAACAGCGACTGCAGTGACATCATTTCTAATTAGAACTAGATAGCATTATGAGCGGTAACATCTCAGAGCAAAGCGGCCTTGTGTAATACAACTCCCTGTCTCGCCTAAGAATATAACTGTAAAGAGCATATGACGTACGCTAGAGAACGAGCAAAAGAAACTGAAAGAAAATAAAAAATAAAAGAACAATCTTTTACCCGGACAAATGGGACGTCCGCCAGAAAAAGATTTCTGTTCTCGATATCTCCGAGGTAAAATCACAATCCTAAGGTTTAAGAACAAAACATACAACACTCTCTCTCTGTAATTTGGTAATCGGAACATATTGTAGGATTCTATTAAATGTATCTCGTGTTTTGAATGAAATCACGCGGAAAATTTAAGACTCCTTTGTGTTCTGTTCTCCGTTGAGTTCGTTCAACTCTATTGCCGGTTTCAAGGGAACAGTTCTTTTGGTGGATTGTCACAAAAGGTAAGAATGGAATTCTTCTGGTGAATTTGAAAATTTAGCTCATGTTCCGATCGGTTGGCGGAGATTATGTACCTTTTATTTATTTATTCCATCAGATCGACGCAGCACTATTTACGAGAAGAGCACTGATTACACAATCGTGGAGGTAGAAATGCTCCAATTGGCTGAAAGACTGTTTGTTTTTATAGAAGCACGTTTTAACAGTTTTCAAAGCAGTTGTTACGATACTAAAAAGTTGACTTTCAACTACTTCCTGCCTTATTTAAAACCTTAATATTTTATAACTTTATGAATAACGCAATTGAAAGCATACCCTCTGAAGTTTTGGAAATATAAATGTATTTTTATAATATTCTAGGCAACAAACTCTTAAAACTCTTCTTATTCGAACATCTATTTATGATGATGCAAAGAAAAGTAAATGCGATTAAATAAATTTTTTATAATTATTTTCATAGATGGTAAATGAATTTTCTCTCTGAAAAAAAATCAAATAATCTATAATGAGTTATTGATTACAAAAAACAAAATGTTCAAGGAGATTGTTGCTTTTAGATGTTATTGTAACACATATTTAAAGCTTTTTGATGAATTTAAAGCATTAACTCTTTTCCTTTTTACATAGATATTCCAATATACTTCACAAGTAATTTTTAGAAGATAGTATAAGAAAATTTTTTTGTAATTTTTAAAAACTTTCAACGTTTTTTCATGCATTTCGCTTTTATAAATTAATTACGCATGATTGTTAATTTTTTTTTTTTTTAAAAAAAAAAAAAAAAGCCTAAACTAAGCTGTTATTGCAAAAAATTTTCATCTTTTATTTATTTTATATTTAATTTGCAAACATTTTTTTAAAAAAATTAGTATAAATAATGATAAATGCTTGTAGAGCTTTTTTGTTTAAATTAAATTAAATTATTTCAGAGCAAAATATTAAAATTTTAAGATATGGGCTCCAAAAAATTCCTCGATTCGTATTTAAGTAACACTAAGAGAATTTTAAAATAAATTATCTTAAAAATTTATGTTAATAAGCAATCATTAGAAGTAAATATCGTATTGAAGATATTTTGAATATTTTAAGAGGGAAAGTACTACAATTTTGAATGCACAATCTAAGAAATTTTATATAATGTTAAATATTGTTTATAATAATGAATAATTTATTTGAATTTAAAAAAATAAAAATAATAAAATTCAAGTAATAAAATAAAAGAAGAAAACAAAAAGTAGTTAGAGTAATACTTTTGGTAAATGAGGTGGTAAATGAGAGGAAAATTGTTATGAATATTAATTTGAAAATAGTTTTATGAAAATTATACGTCGAAGAGTCTCATTAAACGTTATTAAATATTTAGAAAATAAAACTTAAAGAACAAAAATTAAGCGCTTCAGTTAGTGTAAAATGATTTTGCTTCAGTTAGTGTAAAATGATTTTATTTCGAAATTTAAAAACTTTGAAATAGGTGTATTTATGGAACAGCTTTTTTTAAATTTAGTTACATGCACGCATACAAACACACATATATATCCTGAAATATTTAAGAAATGAATACCTATCTCCCTTTCTTATCGAAAGTATTATTCTTAAGAATTCTAATATAGGAAATAATATCTAATATTGATTTAAATTCACTTTTTAAACATATTTTACTGAATTCTGAAGACTCAAAGTATTTTTATAGTATAGACAGCAATTTATTTTTGTAAACGTTCAGTTTTAATTCATCATAAAAAAATTATATGATAAACGTAATTAATTTCATGTGTCTAAATGTGAGTTAATTTAATGCAGGCACCTGTTAAATCTAAATTTAATCACTTCTAATCGGTAATTATATGAGAAAAATTAGTCATATTTTTCATCGTTTAGGAACTCTTTGTTATATAGATGCATACAATATTTTTAGATTTTATATCATGTAATTACAAGTTTATTACTTTTATAAAATTATTCGTATCCAATAAAGAGTTTCATAAAAGAAAAGAAAGAAAGAAATTCATAAAATTTCATTATAAAATGTTATCAGTTTTCGACTTAACATTCAAATCATATTATTAGCATCTAATGTGTGCGTTAGGATTAATGTTTTTCATAAGTATGCAGAAACATTATAAGGTGATTAGAACTTACATTTCGTCATTAGATTCATACAAAACATACATAGTACATACAAAATACACGCATATAGTATATGTGCATATATATAGTATATGTATATATAGTACATACAAAACAATTTTGAAAATTTGTTTTAGAGTATTCATTTGTTACTGGACATCTCCGCCGATACTGCTGATCAATGTGAAAGTACTATGCTGATACTCATTACCTGAAAAATGATTAAGCAACTTTGAAGGAGATTAACTAAAGTATCAAAAGAAACGTACTATAACCTGCATTTTTATAGGAGGTCAGAATTTTTTCAGTCACATAAAATTTTTTAATATATTGCACAACATTATGAAATACTCCCTAATTACAGAAACCACAAGTCGTAATCATTTAATAAAATTTGCCGATATCTGTGACAATACTCAACTTCATTATCCCTTCTTGTATTACAAACTAATATTCCAATTTCGCTATAGTTTATGAGCTTTTAAGATATTTAAGTTACTCTACGTTGAAAGTAATCATATGGATCCAAATTTTGTGAATATTGGAGATGATTGATCTATGTTTATATTCTATTATAGTAAACATGTTTTACAACAATGATACTACCGCTGAAGAAGTGTTCATTGAGATGTTTATTTCTAAAAATCGAGCTTTCTCTGTATGATCTTATATCATTTTACAAAAATTTTGTATATCATCACAAACTGCTAAAGAATTTCAACTTACTGTACTGCAATTACAGAATGAAAAGTGATCCAATAATTTCTTTGCCGTACATAAGTGTCCCATGCCATGATTTTTTTTCGGATGTGATTGTAATCGGATTGGAACATGTGAATTTCAGCGCTCACGAAAAGCTCCAGTTTTGTTTATTCACTAAATTTAAGATAGTAGAAAAAGTCTTTCTATGGGAGATCAAATGGATTCCATTTCCATGGCGTTGGCATAAAATATTTAAAACATGTCAGCTGTAAGTATGTATTTTTTAATTATGGCAGAAGCTCTTAGTAATTGATGAGTCTGAATTATCTACTGAAACCATTTAAGGATATTTCATACTGTGTATCAAAGTTTGTTACAATACAGCATGAGCTGCAACACTCCACTCCGAATCGAAGTTGTATCAAATATTGAAAAATCTGGTCGTTTATTATTATTTTTTTAATTATTTTATTAACTAACACGCTTGTCTATCTTTTCTGGTAGTCATTATTAATTCTTCAATAATTTTAAATTGTTTTGCGAACGAATTCATTATTTTTTGCTGCTCTGGTCATAAGATGAATCTTACAAATAATATAAATGTAAATATTATGATTTTATACCCGATGTGTATATCAAATGTTAGCGAATAGAAAATCAAGAGACTTCAATTATATATTTCCCGTTGCCTTTTGTAACATGAGCTATGAGCGAATTTTCCCTTTGATTAACATCTGTGGTTTATTTCTGATTTTGTATTTAAGTGCTCATCTTCTTCTTAATCAAATGAAATGTAAAGATGCAAATGAAGTAAACTTTAGAAGTAGAGTGCATAGATATGAAGAGTATTAGGATAATGTGTCTGGAATTCTTCTTGTGCGTATAGTTTATTTGTAAGATAAAGACTCAAAGCATTCGGAGCATCTGAATACTTGAAGGAGGTACTCGCATCGTATTATGGTAAGCATATTTTTTGATAGAATGTAGAAGTTGTTAGTATTCATGGATAGAGACATTATACTGATCGAGAGCGCCAATAAAGTTATATTTTTGAAGATAATTGAATGTTTAATTATTTTGTAGGTGATAGAAAGTTTTTTAAGTTGAAAATTAGATCTTGTAATTAGAGTAAGCTTTAAGATGACAGACGAGACGGGTAATAGGATTTCGTTATACTGTATGATCTCGAATGAAATGAAATCTACTTAAAATAGCTAATACTCCTTGAAATTTTGAAATATGGTAGGACGAAAAAATCTACAGCTAATCCGGCAATTCTCCTAGTCAAGGCATTGTAAGAAATTTGCGTTCCGATAAATTTAACGCTCATCAGTCCCACTTTCCGACGTTTTTTGGAAGTATAAGACATAAACAAGCTATTCGACGATTTTTATGAATCTAGTTCTCTATTAACCAGAATACCGCCACTGCAACAAGAAATTTTTTTAAAAAAAGGGCTTCTAAAAAGAAGTATACTTATCAGAGGTGTCACAAAAGTCATCTGAATTAAATTAATAACTCATTACCAGCCAGGTTGGTAATTAGAGTACTTTGCGATTTGTTGACACAAACTGACACTTACATTTCCTAATATATGTTGTTTATCTTATAGACAAGCCATCCAATATGACGTTCCGTAACACAGAGCACATGTCCAAATGTGCCAAATGCAGATACTATTGCAGGGCTGGCTCCACCTTTCTGTTCTCTCACATAGGCTTGTGCAGTCTAGTGTTCGGTTACACTGTGATGGGAGCCTTCACCTTCGAAGCTCTGGAAGCTGACAATGAAAGGTCCAAAAGGATTCAGATGAGAGAAGAAGAGGAGAGAGTAATTGATAATCTCTGGCAACTCACTATGAGTGGAGAAGTGCTCAACGAAAGCAAATGGACAGAAAATGCAACACAAACGCTTAAAAATTTTGAAATGAAACTCGTGAAGGCCATGAGGAAAGATGGATATGACGGTAACGAAGACACGACTAATTTACAGTGGTCATTCTCTGGAGCATTGCTATATTCCATTATAGTCATCACAACGATTGGTGAGTACCTGTTATATTTCTTAAGTTCTACAAATGTGAAAAAAAGTATGGAATATCATTAGATATAAAGCTAAAATATTAAAAAGATTTTCTAGGTTGTAATGATACTGAATAATTCGAAAGACTTTTGAATATTTGGACATTTTAAATCACTCAGGAATTAAATTACGTCAGAGAATGATTTGAACTAGCGTGTTCTAAAATCTATAAGGATCATCGAGTTCAACTCATTCTTTCAATATAAATAATATGGCAGCAATTTAAAAGGGATGATTTATGAATGTACTCATCGAATGAATTCATAAGTAAAAACAAGGAAATTTATTCAAATGCTTAGAGATTATTTAATTCATTATTTTTACACTAAATAATTATTTTCCCATTCGCACATTATTTAAAAATAAAATATTTCTAATATCCTATACTTAAGTATTAGAGCTTGAAAAGTAAATAATCAAAATGTATATTCATACATAAAATTTAAACATTTTCAAAGTTTTCTTCTTTATTAAAGAATTAATTTTTTGTTCCGTATACGTGAACTTTGGACGAGCTCTTTTGAGTGAGAGAATTAAAATTAAAATTCAAGTAAGATGTTGACTACATTCAAGAAATTGTTTAATATCACAAATATTTAAATTAAATGAGAATGATTATAACTGTTCAATACATTAGAGACTATTTCAGAATTCTGCAAATTTATTCAAAATTCCAAAATTTGTAAAGTTTTCCGAATTTTCTTGAAATGTGTAAGCTTCTTTAATTGAAAAGGTGTTATATAAATTCCGTTTCACACTTTTTATAAACATATTGAATTAAAAACAAGACGTCACAACATTTTAGTATTCTTTTTTAACCGCTTTTTAAAAACATTTTGTGGATATTTGGAGGAGGAAAAAAATCTTTAAATTTATTTTGTTTAACCAACTATAAAGTAAATTAAAAAAAAGAGTTATTTTAAAAATAAAATATAAATTATTATTCATACTTAAGCTATTTAATAAGGTTTTCATGAATATATTTGTTACATCAGAAAAAGGAAAAAAGGAATATCTTATAAATATTTAGAAGGCGAGAAAAATGCAGATTTTTGAAAAGAAAAAGACGCAATCATATTGATTTTACATTAAGCAAAAGTTCTTAAAAAACTATGATCTTTATTGCACGAATTAATTCTTCATCGATGCATTATATTTTGTTATTATATTTTTTATACTTAATACATTTTTTTTCATGACTGAAAGTTTCTCGTATCTAATTTTTCTTAAGTTTTAAAAACGTTTACCGAAAGTTTCATTAATCAATCAAAGGATGACTCTCATTTTTAAGTGTTTAGTGTATTTTAAGCTATTGCAGAACACACAACCAGTAAAAACTCCTCCCGAAAAGAAGTCACTTATGCACTCATTCATCTATTTTTTGAACCCTGAAAGAAAGCAGCATTTTGTTTTATTGTTTAATTCTGAAAATAATGTTATTGGGAAGATTACCAAACTTTTTTTCTGTCATTTTTGTTTGATATGTCTTGACATTAAGAATGAAATTAGTCTTTCAGAGATGTTTTTCCTGTTCGCAATGAGAAAAGCAATTAAGAAAGTTTTTTTTTTTCCAAGTACTCTGTAATGCATAATGACACTTATGACATAAAACATAATGCAGTACTTGTGATAAACAAGACTTATTGCTTCGGTCAAATTTTATTGTGTCTTAAAAGACTTCTTCTTTTGAGGCAAGATCTCTATTGAAACTGTGTGCGCATCTTTAATAATGAATAGCATTACGATGTATAATTCATTGAATATTATTGAGAGTTGAAATACTAAAGCAATACTTTTTACTACAAAATTCAAGATTTATTAAAAATAATAAAACTTCTTAAGAATATGTTTAGTTTTTTATTACTACTAAAAATAAGTACTTAAAATATTTCATTTGGAAATGACCGAAATATTAATATTTATAACCTTGAAGTTACATAAATGATGAAAATAACAAAATTAGTAATAGTATTACTTTAATCAATAACAGAACAAAATCTTTTCGTCGAAAACGTCTAGAAAATATTAATTTTTGAAGTTAATAACTTGTATAATGTTTATAAAAAATTCAAATGTATCAGAAGTAATTTTATTGAGTATCACACAATTAATGTTTTAATATCTCATCATATTCATAACAAAATTACATGTCATAATTCGAGATAAAAACCAACGTTTTTAAAAACAACGTTTTTAAAAACAACGTTTTTATATAGTGGCAAAATTTATTAAGAAAGATTATTGAAATATTAGTTAAAACTGGTCGCAAATATCTAAATATTGCATTGTTAGGCAAGTAAGAACGGTTCCCGAAATTTCAGAACTCTAGCTTGATGGGAAGTTGGTTAATTTAACGATAGAAAATTTGATGACACACACACACACACACAGAAACACGAACCAAGTGAAATACATAAAAACGTTAAAAGTAACTAAAATTAATTAATTAATTCTGTAAATTAAATGGTTGGAATGCAGTTTAACCCAATCACTCTTGGCGACAAGAATTATTTGGCAGTATTTTGCCAAATGTGGCTACCCTGGTCCGTTTTACGGACTTAACGTTCAGCCAAACAAAAAAATCGCCAAGTTTGATGCCAATTTTTGAAATCGCGCCAAGTGGTTGGGATAAACTGCATTATTGAAGAAAATACTAGCTAAAACTTGTCGCAAATGTCCAAATATCGTATTGTTAGGCTAGTGAGAACGATTCCCAAGGTTTCAGATTTCTAGCTTGATGGGAAGTTGGTTAAATTAACGATCGAAAATTTGATGACACACACACACACACACACACCAAGTGAAATTCAGAAAAACGTTTTAAAAAATTACCGAAGTTAAAAAACCAAAATAATTGATAATAATTTAACTTGTTAAATTCAGAACTTTCAAAATCACGTGCTGCCATTATAAAAATCTCCTATTTCGCTAACTATTTGCTCTTTTCTGTTTCTGTCTTTTTTAGCTCGCTTTTGCTGTTTACTTCACAAATGTCTATTTTCGCTATAATATATAATGCTGCTGCTTCCGTGTACTGGTTGACGTCATCAAGGTGAAACAACTTAAATGAATAACAGTATTAACCCGGGACACGTGTTTCCTACTTTCAACTTCGAGAGATATTTCACACACATGTATATATATATATATATATATATATATTATGGTACTGTTTACCTTTATGAACTAAATGTAATATGGAACAATAAAAATGTATTACAAGGAAATAAGCAAAATAACCAAGAATTTTACTAATGAGAAGGATTCTATGAGATTAATAATCCTTATAAATTAACTAGAACTTCTAGAGGCAAACGTTGAAATAGAAAAATAAGAGACTTTTCAACTATTAAAGAAAAAATATTTCAATTTGGATATGAATTTAAAAAGAACTATCTCGTAGGACATATTAAACACTTTATGTTCGGAATTAATAAAGGAGAGGTAGGAGTTGTCGTAAACATTTTGAATAACGACGTTTTTTCAGATAAGCAGGGATTTCATATCATTGGAGATATTTGTAACTATATTTGCCATAAAATGAAAGTTGATATGAATATTGATGAAATATATCTATTACGGAATTTTGCACCTTCTTTTTATGAATAAATCATTTAACAAACTTAATTTTTCTAGTATGTTTTCGGCTCTATTTCAGATTAAAAATATCAAAATCAAAAGAACTTTATTAACAGTAAAAAACTTTTTAGATTTATTTTTAATTACAGAAATAAACTGCTGTTTGTAGAAAATGCAACACCATGAAGGAATCATCAGAATCAAATGAAATTCGCAGCAAATGTCAATTATAGGATATTATGCAAATTAATAAAGTTTCAGAGCCATCGCGCGTGCGCGGCGTTCGCAGCGCCCTCTGAATTGATGCTGAAAGCGTATAAATAAAGTGCTGTAGCGGGACGTTGAAAAAAGTCTATGATTATTTGTTAGTGGCAAACGTTTAGTGAGACCTGAGTATGCCTCCACGACGGAAGAATAAGAAATTCAAGCAACTTACGGAGTTTGAACGAGGGAGGATAATCGGCCTTCGAGAAGGAGGATTTTCCTATCGCGCAATAGCAGCTCGTATGCAGCGGAACAGTTCCACAGTGATGCGAGTTTGGAAGCAGTGGACCGACGAGCACCGAACAACTCGAAAAACAGGCACTGGACGACAGAAGGTGACGTCAGAGCGCGATGATCGACACCTGCTCCGCATGGCGGTGAATGATCGCACAGCTTCCTCCAGGCAGCTGGCAGCACGTTGGTCTACTGCTACAGGTGTACAATTGTCGGCTTCGTCAATTCGTCGTCGTCTGCTGCGCCGTGGATTGCGTGCAAGGGTGCCTTTATACAGGATTCCCCTCACGGCGAATCATCGACGGCTGCGTCGGCAGTGGGCTCTTGAGCACAGAGACAGGCGAGCTGATTGGCACCAAGTTGTCTTTTCAGATGAATCACGCTTCAATTTGTGGACCCATGATGGCCGTGTTCGTGTAAGACGTTATGCCGGTCAACGCTGCCTTCCTGAGTGTATTATTGAACGACATAGTGGTCGAACACCCGGAGTTATGGTCTGGGGTGCGATTTCGTATCATGGACGATCCAATTTGATACGAATTGAGGGTAATCTCAATAGCAACAGGTACGTCCGTGAAGTGCTACAGCCCGAAGTCGTTCCTTTCCTTCAAGGCATCCCTGGAGCTATCTTTCAGCAAGATAATGCACGCCCACATGTTGCGCGGACTGTTCGAGACTTCTGTTCAGCACAACGCATGCAACTTCTTCCTTGGCCTGCTTATTCACCGGATATGTCACCTATTGAGCACGTGTGGGATATGGTTGGTCGGCGTCTCGCTCGTGATCCGCGTCCTGCAGTTTCCAAAGACGAACTTTGGTTGCGCATACAAGCGATATGGAATTCTCTTCCTCAAGCAGATATTCAACATCTGTTTGACTCCATGCCACGTCGTATAGCAGCACTTATTGCAGCGCATGGTGGCTGCACCAAATACTGATTTCGGACGCTTAATTTGTTTCTTTTGTTTTGAAAATTTCATCATTTATTTGTATCAGTACAAGTCGTTTCTGCATTAAATTTCATTTGATTCTGATGATTCTTTCATGGTGTTGCATTTTCTACAAACAGCAGTATATTTAGGAATTACAAACTCCACAAGTGTGTAGATGTAATGATTGCAGGCAATATGTTCATTCATTCCATGAACATGTATTTTATTGTTTTTGGTCAAGATCTTTATAAGCAAATTAAGGGTCTCCCTCAAGGAGGTCCAGCTAGTAATTGCCTGGGCAATTTTTACTTACATTTTTATGAAATACAACACATTGATAATGATTCTTACTTTCTTTATCGTTATATAGATTATTTAATTATTTTAGGTAAAACTAAAGAATTTAAACCAAATGTTTCATTTTACCCTGATTACCTCAAATTATTAAAAATTAACTTTAATTCTAATACAGTAGAATTTCTGGATCTTGATTTTTAAATTGTTGATAATAGACTAATTAGTAATATATATGATAAAAGAGAGGGATTCGAATTCCATGTAGATAAAATTCCTTTTTGGAGCAGCAATTTACACATATCTATTTATAGGAATATTTTATTAAACTTTTTATTACATAATAACAAATTAACCACACATAAAGTAGACAAATTTAATAATATTAAAAAATTCTTCAGCAACTGTTTAGATCATGATTATCCCAAAAATTTCTTAAATACTTATATACATCATTAATACATTAAACATCTTTGCGAATCGTGTTCCTTTTTCAAATCCACCACACAACAATTGGTCCACAAAGTCGGCTTGTTAGTGGTCTAGCCGTGAAGAATTTATCTATTTATTTATTTACTTTTACACAGTTTACAATTCTTACACTTTCTCTGAACCATTCAACTCCTTTACCAAACTTATTACCAACCAATAGTATGCATTCTCTTACACTTTTTTACCAATCAAATAACAGCTTAAGTCTTTTTTGAATTTATATGGTGATGACGAGTTTTTTTTTTTTTTTTTTTTGCATTTCGAGTATCTGATATTCATCTTGAAGTTTACTGTTCATTTGAAGATTGTTCTACCTTTCTACTTATATTTTTGAATCTTCCCTTCTTTGAATTTTTGTAAGTAATTTTTATATTTTGATTTGTTGCTAATTTTTGGAATTATAGATCTTATTTTTGCAATTTTTATTACTAAACATTTTTTGCATCTTTTTATCATTGAACTCTTTTGCATTTTAGATTTCACAATTTAGCCTACCAAGTCTCAAAGGGGGAAGGTTGGTACCGTGAAACTAGTTTAACCTCCTTATTCGGTCCTCAACCGGAAATTGCTTTTTGACTTGCTGGGTTTCATATTTTCATTTATTTTTTAATTTGTTTTTACATTTCTGTCTGGCTTTTTGTCTTTTTTAAAAAAAATTAATATATATATATATATATATATATATATGAAGGTGTTTCGAAACTCTTAGGCAAAAATTTAAGGGGTGATAGAAAACATGTAAGCAAATAGTTTTCACAACAGTGCATGGGTGGAGAGCAAGCGTTGAACCGCTGGACCGCTCTCTAACAAAAAAGCATAAAGCTCGAGTTTTCTCATACACCGTTATTTCTACCATGAATTTCAGGAGGCATGGTCTTTTCTTGATTATTATATGTGTATAGATATAAATTACTGTTATCAATTTTTTACATATATGGTAGATAACTTTTGAATAGCATTCAAATATAAGATAAAATATTCCTTTTCATCTTATTTTAAATAGCAAAGGAAGGGTTTTTCAGGGCAAGGATTCATGTAAAAAAATGCTATTCTCACTTCATTAAGAAATTTCAATAATTTGTCATATTTATATATAGAATTCCCATTTGCTTACTTTCGTTTACATTTGTTTGTCTTGTTTTGCTTGTATGAATAAATTGATTAAAAAAAAAAGTCAGCACGTGTGCTTTTAATTACCATTTATTTTTCAGGGTATGGTAATATTGCTCCAAAAACTGACACTGGAAAAATTGTGACCATTCTTTATGCCATTGTCGGCATACCTCTTCTTCTCTTATGTCTTTCGAATATCGGAGATGCTATGGCCCATTCCTTCAAATTCATCTATTGGAAAGTGTGTTGCTATTTGTGCTCTAGTCCTAAAACTCACCATCATAAGAAAAGCCGTTCCAATAGATCGAGTCGTTTTCCATCAGAAGCAAGAACCATAGCCTTACAGGGAAGCTCCGGAGGAATATACGGTGGTCATACCGACAGCTATGATAGACATCGAGGTTATGTAACTACGGATCCTCTGAACCATTCCTTACCAAGAAATCACTCTTATTATGCATCAAGAGAGGTAATTTTGAATACTGCCTTGGTTTAATTATGCTTTTTATTTTATTTCTACAAAAAGTTAAAAGGCAAAGAATTATCTAAATTTATGAAAATCATTATCAACTGTCTTCAATATTTTCTCATAATTTAATTTTGGAAGAGAAATTTTGCTATACAGTAATAAAAATATATTGTTTGAAGTTTAAAATAACCTTAAAAATATTTAATAAATTTGATGATAATAATAGAAATACATTCAATCTTCAAATTAAAAGTATTGTATTCTGAAACGATTTCCTAATATTCACCAAAACTTTGTCTATCTAAATCCGTGATATTATTTCCGTGGATTCAATGCTCTTTGGAAAACTACGCCATCTTGTTCACACGGACGACGTTTTAATTACGTCATCCACCGTAATATTGCCGTTGCCAGATAACGGCTCCGTTTTCCTCGGAAACCATAGCTTAACCGCAACAAACCTAACAGTTTTTTTAAAGATTCATCCAGAATTAACAATGAACTTACTAAGGGAATATTAAATAAAAGGAATTTTTACGAGCCCTAAACTTATATCAGGCCCCTGGACCTCAGCTTAATCCGGCAAAAAGTCTCTGCCTAATCTATTCCTTTTACAGCCAAGTTATCCAAAACTTCCCAGGTTCAGTTTAGTCAGCCTCATGGATAGCGGGATCCTGACGCGTGTAATGCTTTTGAACTTCATTGAGTTCCCAGAAAAAAAAAAATCTGTATTTTCTCCTAATTTCCGAATTGTATTTCTGGTTTCAATAATCATCAAACACAAGACGCAATGAATCTTATAATTCATAAGCAAATTACTCATTTCTTGCGTGAGATGTTAATAAATAACTGTAATACATGTTATAAAACTTCATTTTTATAAAGTTTTATAGCGAGAAATTATTCGGTCATATTTGTAAGGTAATACACAAAAGAAGAAAAAAGAATTGTTTAAAATCAGAATTTAATCATTAATGGATCAACAAAGTATAAATTTCTATTAGATTTTTAAAAATCTATTTAATTGTCTTAGATATTTTTCATAAATTACCGATTAAAAAGAACAAAAAAAAAATCCAACTTTTAACAATTAAATTGATACGCGAACTTAAATTAAAATATTTAATGTAAAATATAACGAAAACAAGTGTCAAGTTGCAAAATGGATTCAATCGCAATATTTCCTTCAACTAAAGTTGGGGATTTTTCTGTATGAATTTTAATTCATTCTTTTTGAGGCTCGCTCAATAAAATGAAACGTGACTTATGTAGATTAAATTGAAGTTACGAAATGCAACGAATAAGTTTGATAAATTACATTTATAATCAGGAAAGAGCTGAGTTAGATAGTTGGTGATAGAATTTGGGAGAGTGAGAGCCAGAAATAGCCGTTCATAACTTAAGGAGCGATCAGAGGAATTTTAGAAAAGACAGGGGGAAAGTTCAGGATTCGAACCTTCAATTTCAGATAGTCTACTCCCGTGAGTTGCTATGAGATGACTAAAATTGTATTCTAATCGTTAATTCAAATGTATTTAGGAAGTTTAACTACATAGGAGACACTATTTAACTCTTGAACTTTAATAACACATCGATCAATAACTCCCGAGTCTAACATTGAAAACAACATTTTTTTTGCAAAATTTTTTTTTATTCATCAACATAACACCTTTTGTTAATCACCTTTTAGGGTGATACAATCGTTCCAACGCTTTTCCAAATCTTTTTTCTTTTTTTTTTCGCAAGAAATCTTTTTTGTTGCGAGTAAATAGCGATAAACAGCTTTCTGAATCATCGACTCGTTGCTGTTTTTGTTCCATCGAAAGCAATCGCGGCACCCACTTGGAAAAAACCTTTTTCACTTCACTTCAAAAAACCTTTTTCCTGGTCCGATCGACTTAAAATTTTGACACGTTTCAAGCAAAGGTTAGTACTCTAGAAAGACCTGGTTACTGGTTTACTACGAGGCGCCATCTCTGGGTTAGTCTCGGGAGTTATTGATCAATGTGTTAATTAAGAAAATGAATAAACTAATCAGCATCCTTCTTTGACTTTTCCGCTTCGTTAGACTATTTAAATCTTTTTAATTGTAATTAGTAGTGACGTATGAAAGTAATAATCAGTGAGTGATATAAAGTATAAAAATTTATTCTTTTTGAATTTGATATAATATTGCTTATTTTTTGAGAACACCAATAAATATAATTATATTCTTGCTTTTATCACATTGTAAAACTTTTATTTTGAAAACTCCTTTACATAAACTATTCGTTTTTTAAAAAATAAAACTTTTAAGAAATGAACAAAAAGTCAAATCATTTTATTTCATTAAATAATACAGTTTTAAAGGAATATTCTTGGCAATGCAACGAAACAGAGAATTTTGTACTTCGTCTAAAACCTCTTACTCCTGAATCTACTTCCACGTCATGAAGAGCCTTAGGTTTGAATCCTAATGATTTTTATGATTTGCCGTCGATTGGGGCTGAACACGTTAAATATTTCAAGATTCCATTTTTTTCTATTAGCGTGGTGTAGAAGTCTGGAGTGGGTTTAACACAAGTAACATCTCTGTTTCTTGTGTTAATTATCTATATTGCTTGGAAATTTTTCAATAAGACTTTGATCACAAACTTTAAAATAAGATTTCAAGCTCTCAAAATCTTTTAAAACTAATAACTTCTGATAAGATTTTATGAATGTTCAATTGAATATTTATGAAATTCAATGTTTTATGAATATACAATAAAATGTATTATTATTAGGTAAATTTAAAGGTACATACACATGTATTTTAATACGAAAAATATTTAATTTTATTCATTTAATACGCTTTTGTAGGACAGCATGTAAGGATAATAATTAGAGACTTAAGATAATCCCAGTTTTTACTGCACATGTGGAAATATTGCTTGCATTCTCCCATTCAGCATGTAAACTGATAAATGGAGAAAAGATATTTTGGATAACAATATTTAGTTAATTATTGTATTGGCTTAATAGAGCCCTTCTACAAGGTTATCTATTTTATTTAAAATAATTTTGTCATAAGGAGGGAGTAATAAGCAATGTCTTTTCTAATGTTTAACATAAGAACAACTATAGAACCAAATAAAATTATTGTTATTTTTTGGCAACATTCCATCCATTAAAGCAATCCCTTTTGTTCTTGAAATGAAATTTCTGTGAAAGGTTTTTATAAATTAAAACCAATTTCAGGTAATATTTAATTTAAGTTTTAAATAAGTTTTTTTTTAATTTATCAGTTTTTGGTATCATATTTCATTATATGTAAATATGTAAACATTAACCTTGAAAAAATCATTGAAAATAAGGCGAGGTTACATGTATATTTTTAAAACAATCAACTTTTCGTCCTTTCTTTTTGTCCCAAGTATACGAAACATTTGAAGTAATTATTCCTTAATCTAGCTCATTTATTTGACTTTCTTATGGACAAATTACTCCAGTACTTTTTTTGTACTGTCACGAATTGGAATTCAAAAATATTTTTTCTTCAGATAGAGTATGCAGATAAAGTAAAATAATCATTTTTCTTCTTTCCTCTTCATGGAATTCCTATCTTCATATTATATGCAGAATACTTCATTTTAGACATTTATAGGGAAAAGTTTATATTTATAGGAAAGTTTCAGAATTTTCAGAATTTGCTTCATTGTTCTTAAAATTGTTTATTTAACTTGAAACGCCTCCTTCTCATTATTTAAACATGCACACATTGTAAATCTCAATTAAATACTCTATCAGACCACAATTCCTATTGAAGAGATGTCAGAAATATACAAACATTGTTTATTAGGTTCCTTCACAGATTATGCAAGATCGCTCTTTCTCAAATAATCCTCTATGCGTCAAAATCCTAGTTCAAAATTAAACTATAAGGTTCTAGCTTACCAACTCTACCGTGGTGATAAAGCTACTTCTCGAATATTGCAGGTTCAACTTAACATTTATTCTAACCCGAAATCACTTCTAATAGATTTAATAGATTTAAATCACAGAAGATCAATTACTGCAATATTCTTTCCAATTTCTTCTAACTAACATCTACAAACTTCGCACTATCCAACTTTACTTTCAATTTTATTCCGCTTATATATCACTATCAATCTTCAAATCGATTCATTATACTTTTTACTACCATTTAATTTGCGTAATCACATTTCATATGATCGGAAAAAAAGTTGGAAATTTATACATAATATCAGAGAGTAACTCCAGATGTTAGTTAAGGGAAGCTTAGCGAATAGCCTAACATTACAAACTTACTAGTATTGAAAATTGAAAAATGACTTTCATTTCAGGCAGAAGTTACAGATGCTTACAGAGTTCCAATCATCTCCAACAAATATGCATTACATCCCCTGGATAACAATCAGCACCCTCTTCAACGTTTCAGTGCAATAGACTCATCTCCATATCGACCCATTGTCAGACCACCAACCTCAAACAGACTGCAGGAGCCATCCAACTTCATGCTAGTGAATGACGAATTAAGCTTTGTTGCCACTTCATCGCTAAGCAGTGAAAAAGATGAAGAAGAAGACCAGGAGGCCAGCGTCCCCATCATGCTCTGCTTGTCAATAGTCGTCAGTTACATATGTGGTGGTGCAATCTTGTTCTCATACTGGGAAGGGTGGGACTATTCGGACAGTTGTTACTTCTGTTTCATTACCCTAACCACCATCGGGTTTGGAGATATGGTGCCGGGTACAGCAGTACTTTCAGAAGATGCCCAGTTGGCACTTGGACTGTGTTCTTTGTATCTGTTATTCGGCATGGCATTATTGGCCATGTCATTTAATCTAGTGCAGGAAGAAGTTACTAAGTCGGTCAGAACAATCGGAAAGAGGATTGGTATCTTATCTGATGACGACGACGATGATGATGATATATAATTGTTGAACGTTCGAATCATTCTCAGTGGAATGTGTCTTATGGATTCTTATTAATCAGATGCATGTGTTTTTTGACCTTCTCTGATTTTCATATTTTTGTATTCATTGGGAAATTTTAGAGAGAAAATTATGCTATTATATATATATATATATATATATATATATATATATATATATATATATGTAATAGCTAAAAAAATTGTAACAAAATTTGTATTAAATTTTTAATTAATTTTTAATTCAATCGTGGCACAAGGAAGAAGCTTTAAATTGTTGAAATTATACTTTTACTAATCAAACACGAAAGAGAGACCATTACATATCGAGATAAATTACATCATGATATTTACGGGCGTCACATGCGTCGTTTCGCCATCGTGGCTAAAGATAAGGAGAGCGAAATTTTCCCTGCTTGGAATTTGAATGCAAGTATTTTTTCAAATAGCGTGCTATTAGAAAAAGGGATCTTTAGGTATTTTAGCAGCAGACGTAACGTCTATAGGGAAATTTTCCTACGAATGTGAAAACAGGTAAAATCAGATAGGAAGTGATTTTTCGCGCGTTATCACATAAATCTGAACTCAAAAGAATTTGTATCAGATAATAAGATGAACTTCCCACAATGATAATTAAAGTATAGGAAAAATTAGAAAACTAAATTAAATTTAAGTGAAATCATTGCATACGTATTCTTTAAAAAGAATGTATATCTTGTATGAGAAAAAAATGGTTTTCACTATATTATCGCTGCTCAAGAACAAGACGCATATTATTGCATTGTACTTGTTATAAGTATGGTTGAGTTATTTATATCAGTGGTTCCAGATTATCTTCTCAATGTCCCTTTCTCATCATAAACTTTTTTTCCTATGATTTCATGAAAAAAATTTCTAATTTACATTCAAAATAACCACAACGTGGTATTTAAAGACACCTTGTTTCTGTTATTCCTTTTTACAAAGCTCACAGCAGTGTTTAAACGTGGTTGTTAAACTTCTTAGTCTTGCGACCCCACTTGATCTGATGATTGGTATTTTATCTTAAATTACGAACGACCCTTCTGTAATACCTGGCACCTGTTTGCAAAGAAAAATGGGGACGACCCTCCCTCGCTGTCGTGGAGGGGTTATCAAGGTAATGTAACCAGAAAGGGAATGTTCTCTCTAGAAAGAGATAGGAGAAAGAACGAGATCTGAGATTTAGCCAACACTGAGGAAATATTTTTCTTATTGTTGTTAAAGACTAAGCCTTTACCGTGTCTAGCAAGAAAAAACACTCGCATAAGTCTTCAAACCATAAGCATGCATGAAAAAAAAAAGTTTAATTTTTAATTTAATTAAAAAGTTATTTTATAGATAAATAAATTTATATTTCATTTATTAATTTTTGATAAAAACTTCTTCAGTTAAATTAAAAGGAAATATTCTTAATTTTTGTTATTAACAGGTATGCTTTTGAGTCAATTTTACATTTTATAATAAAAAATTAATTTAATTATCCTTCGAAGCCTCTATGAGCATAATATGTAATTGAAATAATATTATTTATGGAAATTACCTCGGGGACTGCATGTGGGAAGGTTAAAATTATCATTCGGGAAACTCAACAACAGAAATTATTATTAATAAAGGAACATTTAAAAGAAAACCAAAGTAATGAATATATATCTGATGAGCTGAACAGCTAAAAAAAATTTAATTGATATCGGCGCCGGAAGTATTTCTAGTGGAATTTGAAGCTGCTCTTTATATATTTGATGCAAAGGGACTTGAATTCACTACTGCTGTTCGTTCACACTCAGCCGAGTGGCCGCAGTAGCCTAGTGGTCACGTTCGTGGTTTTCGACGAGTTGTGGGCTCGAGCTCTGATATCACTAAAGACTCGCTGTGTAGCCAGGGCTGATGCATGTTTAATCTGTCGAGGTTCAAAGTCCTCCTGTTCAAGTAATGGTAGAAGTTAGGAGGGAGAGATGCCAGCTCAAGTATTATCTTCGTCATTTAAGGCGAGGTTCAAAAGTATGAGGTTTGTCGCCAATAGTCTTAGGGTTGCTTCTAAGTGTGACATTTATAAACAATCACACTCTTCCGGTCCTTTTCTGTTAAACTGTCAGTTAGTTTTCCTGGTGATATTCTCTAAAGACGCCATAGATTTATAATGAAATGTTTAATTGAAACAATACACATACATACACAAAAAATTATGAAAATAAATGGTTTTGGAATTTATTCCAAATATACGAAGATTAAAGGAAAAATGAATGTGGAAATGAAGTCTCTATTACGAATTTTTAACTGCTCAGAACAAAAGCGGAATCTTTTAAATTAAAGTTAACGATTAATGTTCCTTTAAGTAAGTGTATCTAAATTAAGTTTTCACAACCACAAAATTTCACTTTGCGACCCCATTTAGAGTCGCCCCCCGCACAGTTTAAGAAACGCTGGTTTAAAAAAAACCTACGAAAACGCTTAGACTATTATTTGACGCCTATTCATTCTCGTTTGACTTATTTTTTATCACTGGGAAGTTGTTAGCGCCTTTGGCGTTCATACATAGTTGATAGGTGGGATCTTTTTCAGACGCTCCCGGCATCTTAATTTATGGAAGAAAGGAACATTTAGCCAACAGCGGTAGTAAATAATCATTCGTACAAGGCTGTTGTGATTTTTTTTGTCTCGTATATTGTTAGGACCTTTAGTAATTAATTTAAGTCTTGCATCTTAAAATTCACATCAATACTTGTTAGATAAGTTTGCTCGTAATTAATTTTCACGATATTTAAATAAACAGTCCATTTAAATATCGTGAAAAAGGAAAATTTTTGTTGCTTTATAACAGAAATACAAAAGTTAAATCTCTGAATCAGACCTTTTAACAAAAGTTTTTTTATTTTTATTTTCTATTGTATTTATGGAAAGACACATATAAACATGTATCGAAGTAAAATAAATTTCCGAAGTTGTATTTAAAATATTGTGTTATTCTTTTGTCATGCTATAATTTCTATATATATATATATGTGTGTGTGTGTGTGTGTGTGTGTGTACTTCAGTGTTCATGCATTAATCACAAATATATTCTAAACGAAGTTTTTCTTATATTACTTGTCGATAAGTTTATAGAAAGAAGGTAGTTATTTTTCTTATAAATAAGTTGGATACTTTATCTTTCCTTTTCATTTAAATTAATCTCTGGATAAATGAACCTCGATTATTTGCTGCATTGTTATGCAAGTATTTTGGGTATTGTCTCTAATGAATATTATTTAACTAAAGGTACTCTTTCGAAGCTGTTCGTCAAGTTTCAGTATCTTGTCAGAACTTCTCTTTCTTTAAAGAGATCGTTCCCATTCTTTTAGAAAAACACATGCCACAGTTTGAAAACCATTGATATATATCTATGGCATGCCCTTTTGTAAAATAATTTGGAATGATCTCGAAAACCTCATGCGTATCATTGGAATATAAGTACAACTTTTGAGTGTTGAATATTTATAAAGAAAAATCCTGAATCATAGTAATGATCATGTTTATATAATATATCGGAAAAACTCATGTGTGACATTGGAATATAAATGCAACTTTTAAGTGTTGGATATTTAAAAAGAAATTCTGAATTATTGTAACTGTTATGTTTATATAATTATAGAAATTAAAATACGTGAAAGAGATTGATTGTTACAATTTCGTTCTCTAAAATAAAATAATAAATTATTTTAATATAATAGTTCACGTAAAAGGTTTTTTTTTTTCCAAAACTAGAATTAAGAAAAGATGTTTATTATATAATGAATTGATGTTTCTCAAATACTTCAAATAACATTAGCTCATGTTGGAAACTAAAGAAAGTGATAAGAAATTTAATTAGTTTCAATTTTTTTTAAAAAAAACAATCCTGTGTATAAAGAATTCTTATTCGATTGTTGTTGTTAATTGCAGTTATTTTGACACTAAAAAGGTTATATTTTATATAACAATGCATTTTATAGTATTTTTTTATGTCTTTTCTGTAAAATCTGAGTTAAGTTACTAGATGTGCTTTGTAGACATTTGTATCTGAAAACTTAATGTATTTCTAAATTTACAAGATTATTGATCGCTCTAGTGCACTTTTTGTAGTGTTTTAATTTTGCTTAATTCTCCTTCATACCATCATAAATAAAATGAATACCATTTAACATTCTATAAAAAAGTTTTTGACGCCGTGAAGCTTGGGCTGATGCTAAATCTGTCAAGGCTCAAAGTCCTTCTGATGGTGTAGTGTGAAAGTTAAAAGAAGGAAGTATCAACCTCGTCACTTGACCGAGGTTCAAAATTACGAGGTCTGTCGTCATCAGCTCTCCTGTTGCTTCTAGTGCGATGTTAATGAAACCAATCAGTCAATCAATCAATTAAAAATGTTTGAAATTAATATTTAAAGTTTATTAATTAAATAATACCTTTAATCGATTTTACAAGTTTCAAAAATTATAAAAATTTAATACATTATTTTTAAATCATCATAATGTTACTTTCAAAGCACTTATTTATTATAAAGAAGCGTTAGGTAGTTAAATTTTACGATCGTTGTAGGCATCTCTAAGAAGAATGAACGAAAATATACTTTTTTAAACTTCAATCATAATCAAAATTAGGAGATTTCCTATTATTTTACTTTCATCTTTTTTCCTTTTCATCGCAGAATTCTTTGTATAATAAAAACAAAAGAGGTCTTAAGTCCTTGTATAGAATTCCGGATAAGCATTTTTATAATTTTTTTTTAATTTTTTCAATATTTTCTCATTTTAATTTTGTTTTTACAAATGAGGAATATAAATTTCGATAGTATTAAATGGAATTTATACTTAATAATTGTGTGTATCCCTCAAAAAAAAAAAAGGATCTACTTTATTTTCTCATTATAATTAATATGAAATTGTTACATTATATTTTTAGTAAATGGCACTGAAAAGGTCCTACCACTTTTCTTTCTTCAGACACTATTAATTCAAAATGAAATAGTCTTTATTATTGTTTCTTCAGGCTCATAAATGTAGCTAAAGAAAATGCATAAAGATAAATACATTTCAAAAATATGTGTATTTTTCCCTATTCAATTAATCAT
The DNA here is from genome assembly GCA_019974015.1 of Nephila pilipes. NCBI lineage: Eukaryota > Metazoa > Arthropoda > Arachnida > Araneae > Nephilidae > Nephila > Nephila pilipes. Next base: position 375,881 of record BMAW01061953.1, read on the forward strand.
AAATAATACCTAAGCTACTAAAATAATATATAATGCTGCCATGTGTGACAAAAACAAGTTCATTTTAATTATAAAACAATCTTTTGAAAAAAATTAATTAATAACATTTACTTTTATGAAAAATAAAATTATTAATGTTATCAAAATATTATTCAACATTCAAAACTATTCGCAAACATACACTAAAGACAATGTGAAAATGTTATTTAAAAAAAATCATAGTATCTTCTCAATTTTCATGTAACACATTCATACTTTACGAGGAAGATTTAGCCTTCACGTTTTAAATTTGGGGAATTCTACAAATTTCAAAAACCTTTCAAGTACTGTAATTAATTTTTGATAAGTAAATTTTAATATATAGATATTTCCTTTTAACTCAGGTTAAGTGCACTTTAGAGCTAAAATTATAAATTGATTAATCACGCAATCAGTAATACAAAGAGCCTTATAATCATAATTAAAAATGCTAATAGTAATATCACGAATTTATTCTTTTTAAAAATCATATAATTAACCAGATTTTTTATGTAAAATATTTCTTATTAATCATGATGCCATGATTAAGAATAAAATAAATATTTAAATTAGCAAACGGTGGTATATGGTAATTTGTTTGTCGTTAAATGTAGCAAATTTCATTGAATTATTGAATTTAAGTTGTTTATTTTAAATTCTTTTTAGACATTATCCTTAACATGTTTTGAGTAAGATCAAAGAATATACAGTTGTATTTTTAGTCTGGTTGATTAATCAAATATGCAAAAACAATTGGACAATATAAACATCCTTCCATTTGTTCAGTAGAATATATTTAACTGATATACAATACAAAAACGATTCGTATAGCAAATAATAAATATCTTTATAATTTTTCAATCGAATCATGTCATCAATACAGAAAACTATGGGTAGTATAATTTTTTTTCCACTTCTCAGTTGAAATCAATTAATCATCATTAACATTAACATTATCAATTAACAGTAACATCAGAAGTATTTACATCTTTTCTACCATTCAATTAATTTATCTCTGAGAATACTTTGCATAGCTAAATTTTAAGGAATAAGTATCTAATGAAGTCAATTTCTAAATCAATGTCTTATTAACATTAAAAAAATTTGAGAATGTTTTTAAACTTTTTAATGGAATAATAAAAATTTTAGATTTATATAAATGTACAATAAGCTTGAATTTTTTAAATGAATTTCTATCTTGTATTTCAGCTGAGAGGAAAACTTTGTTTAAAATTCTTCTTAAAGTTTTGTTTGTATTAACAAATATATCATGATGTTTTAAAATTTCTTATTCTAGATTGTTAACAAATGTATATCACAATTACATGAAATTGTTATATATTAGTATTCAATTCTTTGAGGCTTAAATTTAAAAAAATTAGTTGACTTAAAAAAAAGTTTCAGCTAAAAAGTTGAAATATTACTTTAAAACACATAACTGTTCCCCTAACAACTGTACACTAATACAGAAGATGGGAAAATATCTACATGGTTATTCAATACTTACAAAAACTGGCAAAAGTATTATTTCCAGGCAGTATTTCACTTTTTATTACATGGTGCACATAAATGTTCATACAAATATGTTACAAAATATGCATTAAATTTCGAGGTGAATTTACAGGCTATTCATTAAAATAGCTTAAAGTGTCAAAATTTTACAATACTTTGGTTTAAAGCTGTAATTTGAATATGCTTAGTAAGCAATTCGTTTTAAAGTGCGCTACATTTACATGATATAATTTTTTAATAAAGCTTTCAATTGCATAATAAAAAAGTCAACAAAAATCTAAATCTCTATAAATATCAAACATAATAGTTAAATGATATTACAAATCATTCTACGAAAGAAACTACTCGTATTAATTTATTAAATTCTGTAACTAAGAAAACTTTATAATAAATGGTTAATAACTTTTAGCAAATAATTAGAAAAATATAATTTTTTCATTTCATGTAAAACACGCCTTGTTTTATCAATATTGTTGATAAATTCTAGTATATAGAAAAGGAGAGCTTACACTTATTCATGTTGAATTTTTATCAAGTAATTGAACTATGTTGCTCTAGTTATTTTTTCACAATACTGCTTGACTAATTTTTTTGTAAAATCATATCTTTTCAAAAACTTTTTGCTGGCAATAATTGAAAGTGTCGAATATATATATATACAAATGCATTAATTCATACATACAAGCTCTTGTTAAAATATACGAAAATTCCAAAATTTAAAACTTTTCTCAAAATTTAAAATAAAATTAAGGAATTTTTAGAAACATAAATTTTCAAAATATCAGAGAACTGAAAATTCTTAGGAAAACTTTTGAAAATTTATAAAAGTTCTTTATCACAAAATATATTTCATTCTTGCTTCTAGAAGTTGTATTCGACAGAACATCTCAAAAATATATACACACTTCAACGTTGTTTTAGTAAACATAGTTCGTAGAAAAGAAGTATCGACAAAATTCCAGTCTATTGTTTATATAAAACACCGTCTGTTGATAGGATTATCTTAAATACTATTCATCACTTGCCTAATTCATAACTGTAATAAATGCTTCATGACGTTATGAATTAGCTGTCCGTTTTCTATCCTCTTGATCCACAAGCATTTCACTGTTCTGTGTTTTTTTGTCAACAGTTTGATTCGCCCGTCAATTTGACAGGTTTGTGAGTGCTAAGTTCACTTGATGTGTCCGGAGAATCGGAATAGACACCTGGTAGCGCTGTATCACCTGATACAGTTGTGACTAAATACAATGTCCCGTCAGCCATTTGTTGAACCTTACGAGTTACAGTTGGAATAGTCCGTGGTTCCGAAGACTTGCTCCTTGATTTTTCTAATAAAAAGAAACGTACGAATAATTAGGTTTGTCTAAAAAAAGAATAAATTGGTACAATTATTAATTATATTAATTCAGTTGTATCTCTTATTTCAGCTAGAAATTTATGAGTTTAATAATAAAAATGTTGAGATTCTAAAGCAAAACTCGTAATCACACAATATTTCACATTTCATAAATATTTCGTCAAATTGGGAAAGTATGTAACTTTTATTTTGAATAACATATTATCTTTAAATAAATTTCTAATTTTAAGTTCGTCTCAAAAAGCTATAGAAACCAATTAATTTATTACTGAATTCTAATGAAATTAAAAACACACACGCAATTTTTTGTAATAATTCAACACCTTAACCTGAGCTCCAGTAGCAAATAACAATCGTAGAACTACCTTAAAAATGTCTTATTATTTATATCAGTAGCTCTCAAACTGTAGTAAAAGTATTTCTATTACCCAAATGATTTTAAGAAATAATTAGGGCTATTCCAAAACACATTTGAAAGAATGCGAACAATTTTTCAATTTCTCTAAGAGGTTATACCAAATATTTATATTGCAAATTCACAAACAAAATCAATTGGTTCGTTTATATTAAAAAGAATAAGTGGGACAGTAATGAGCTTTCTAGAAACACAAAATTTCTGCTACCCCTAAAGTAAAAATTATCTTTGTCAGAAGGTAACACTGTTCAGTCATCGTAACGATTGGCGCAAGTAGCGCTTCACTTAAACATGAATGAGTTGAGAGAAGCAAAAAAAAAAAAAAAAAATGTAAATCAAATAACGCCTGTCTTGCGAGCTAGGCTCAAGTATTTCCTCAAACGGATAATAGAGTAATATAAAATTATTTGCTCTCACTTGGGCTGAATTATTCTGAACTGTGGAATCGAGAAATTATTCAATTATAAGAAATTTTATTCCGTAAAAGAACATAGAACATAAACCAATATTTTTATTATTAAAGATATTCGCATTAAATATTTTAGTTTTCCAAGATGAATAAGCACATGCTAAAGAAATATATTTAAATAGCATACATTTTGAAGGGAAGAATTATGAATATTATTTGCAAACGTTGATTTTTTTTTTTTAGTTTACATAACATTATCAATAGCTTTGTTTCCAAATTTCATTGGCAATGCACCTAGTTTATACAGAAAAGAAGTGACAGGAACGTCTAAGTTTCTCCTTGTTAGATGCTTAAAAATTCTATATATCTCAATTTAAGAGATTGGCTTAGAGGAATACGTTGTAATCATGATGATTTGGTATACGACTCTTAAAATCGTTTTCTGAAGGATTCATTCCAAAATAAATTTTAGAATCTTTGGTCTCAGGCGAGGATCTCAGTGGATAGTGTTCACTAGGTGTGGTGTTAAGAATAAAGCATCGTTTTAGTTACGAAAAAACTTCTTTCCTTTTTTTTTTTTTCAACCAATGCAAGTATAAAGAAATGTTTCAAATTAATACATCTTATAGATGTGGGCCTTAACTGTGGTTTCGAGTCAGATGAATAAACATTAACATGACTTTCTTTTATAAAGAAAAAATATGATTTTTAAGCCTTCTCTTAATCATAAGTATATGTAATAATTACTATTCTGGTTCCAAGTAATAAATTCCTTTTAAAATTAAATTTTATCAGAAAGAAATTGAAATAATTTAATTGATGAATTAAAACGGAATCATTGTACATGTCAGATGAAATTAATATCTAAGTGACTCATTCGCAGAACTATTGTTTTTTCTGTAATAAGATAAAGTTTAATTAAGTTTTAGTACTAGTAAATCAGATATTGTCATTCATTAAAACACTATAAAAACATGTTGCGCTTTCTTATAAAATAGCTTACATACTTCATATATCGATTCCTGAAGTATTGAAAAAAAAAGACACCTAATTGAAGTTATAATATTAGTTCATTCTGATTCATGTGTTTGTCTGATTTCTAAATAAATGTGACTTTCAATTCGTAAATTTATAGATATTTATAGCAATCTAGAGTATACTTGTAATTTCAATTATTATTTATTGAATTTTTTAAGACAATGGCTGATTAAAATATTTGGATTAAATTTTATTTTTAGTTTCAAAAATATTTTAAAAAGCTTTAATCTTGCTTAACACGGGAGTTTCAGAATCTTTTTCTTCATTATAAAGTATTTATCATTTAATATATTTATTGATTTCAAGTTTTTGAAATTAAAAATGATTCAAAAATAACTGTAGCTTTTTTTTAACTCATTAGAATAAGTTACTCTAGAAGTATGAACATTAATAAATATTTTATTTGTCATTTTCTTTTGTTTTTCACATTTTGTTATCTTTAAATTTTTGTATGAAATATACATATTAAGAAACTATATGTCTCTTTCTTTCTTGTAACTCCATTAAAATTTATTAATTCTATTCTTTTAGCATTTTTTTCTAATGTTCAGTAATTACTTAGAGTAATTTACTCAGAAATTGAAAAATAAGTTTCTATGTTATGGACATAAACATTTTTTTAACAATTTAGATATTTGAGTTAATTAAAAAGAATTTAGTTTGTTACAAAACCTAAACATAAGCATCAAACAATTCAAATTAAATACATTCATGAATTTTTAAAAGAATTTTCTTTTCAAATGTAATTTTTAAGACATCGTAGAGACAACACTGGAAGTGTTAAATACTTATTGCAACGTTTGAAATATTTATCACAAATACCTATTAAAACCGGACGGAATTGTACTTACTTCCTTTCTCCCTTGCATTAGAGCTCTTTTTTCCATTTTTACTCTTTTTCTTTTCAGGTACTGCACCGTTTCGAGAAACCATGATATCTGCATTCATGATCTCAAGATTAGGTTTTTTCCCAGTCAAATCACTGGAAGATCTTCTAGCTTTCACTCTGTGGACATCCGAAGATGGTAATTGGCAACCAGAATCGCTATCTGTTCTGCCATTTTCGGAAGAAAATCCCCAACGCCTTTTCTCTTCCTGTTTTTTCAGAATTTCTTTCTGTTCTTTTTTGGAGCGAGATTTCGCCGATTCGGAGCTATTCGTTTTCGAACCGAATTCAGCCAGGTGACTTACATCAACATAATGTGTGGGAGAAACGTGAGAATTCTTAGAATGGTTTTGGAACCTTCGAAACGTTAGAATAATCCCATGAGCGATATCTTTTATCTTGATGGAAGAGCTCCGCTCAGTCTTTTTAGGTTTCGGAGGTGTCGGATCGAACCCATGCTTGAATGCTGAGCTGGTGGCAGCTGCTGTAGAATAGTAATGCGATTCAGGTTCCTGGGGAAGTCTATTTATGAGTCTAGCAGCTCGGTTGGGTGGCGAATGAATAGAATTCAAAGGCGAAGTAAAAAGATGTCTTAGAGATTCAGGAGTAGGAGGATTGCTGTTAGGAGGTTTTGCTGAAGTACCGTTCTTTATCACTTTCTTATGGTCCTTCTTTTTTCGACTTAGACTGGGCTCTAGCATATGTGAATCGTAATCTCTCAAATTCACATAGAAGCTGGAACTAGTATAACTTGAGTGACGACTCTGTAATGTGCTTTGCTCCGAGCAACTAGAAGCGTAATCGCACTTAACAGACATAGAGCAAGAGTCAGAAAAATCCAAATCATTCATAGAAGAGGATCGTCCATTAACATAATAGCTGTTATTTTTCATGACTGTCCAACTAGATGTCTCAGAATCCGATGGGCAAGATGTATTTTCTTTGAACATATCTTCATATACATGGGAAGAAACAGAGCACGGACTTGGATTTCGATTGGATGATGAGGACACAGAAGGGGTCGATCGCTTGCCGTTTTGTTTTGAGACTAGCTTTGCACACAAGGGAATGTCGGCCTCAGATTCAAATTCTTGAAATTGGATGGTTGTTGTATTTTTCGACTGCATTCTGCTATGATGTCCATTTTCATTTTGTTTCGTTTCTTGCTTGAAATCATCGGTATCGTGAAAAAAGTCTTTGTTTTGAGGAATATCTTGACAACTTTTTGATTTTAATTTTATGCTTTTAATTTCGGAAGCGATTTTTCTAGCATTTTGGAAGTTTTCGTTGTTTTCTAAGGATTTTGGAAATGGAACGTGAACATCGGATTCGTTATAAAACTCTTTAGAAGTATTTCCATTATGTCTAGAGTTTTTTACTCTTTCATCAAATGACAAATCTTCTACATCTGAATGATAGACTGATAAAGAAGATTTATTCTTGTTTGGAATTTCCAAAGAGTTTTTCTCCTCGTCACGTTTCACGTGAGCTGTTAGACACGATGTATTAATATTAGCATATTCATTAACAGTAATATTGTTTTTTGACTTTGGAATATTCATACATATGCCAATATCGGATTTTTGCGGTTCGGGATAAGAATTATTAGTGATTTTTTCTTCTTTCTCGTGAGAAAGTAACGTTTTTTCAGAAATGACTTCCTTTGAATTTGGAATCACACCATTACATTTATATTTCTTTTTATCCTCGTTGTTTTTACTGTTCTTTTTATTATTTGAGAGCTTTTTGGTTTCAGATATCATTTCTCGGTCATTTGTTTGAAATGTTACTGCTTCCTCTCCGAAATTTACTCCACCATTTCTGTACTGGCTTAAGGAACTGTTTTCAGCTGTTTTCAGTGACTCAGATACTTTACCTCGAGTCTTATAATCTTCAGAATTAAGAGAAGCGTTACTTTCGCATGATGTGAATCTGCATGCATCTTTTTCTTGATATTGAACAGATTCACAGTTTAAAGATATGCCATTTTCATAAATTACGTTGTTCTTTAAATTATTTTCTTGGAATCTAGAGCTTTCACTACTTTTACGACAGTCATTTGCGTGACTGTCAGGTCTTTCCCTTTCCATTCTATTAGATTTAGATGTATTAAATTCTATAATTCTATCCATATCTTCATAATCAGAAATATCTAGATGTTTTGAGTTTTCTGTATGATGTTCGAAATTATCATCATATAGATAACTTTCTTTTTTATTTTCCCTCCCTTTTTCTGCTTTACTTCGGCCTAATTTGTAATCATCACTGTTTGAATTATCATTATTTGAATATGTATCATTTTCACGAAACATTGCGTTTTGCTCATTATGATTGAAATCGTCCCAATTCATTGGTGGCTTATTTTTCGATGATGCATTATTTATAGATTTATTTTTCTGATTATATGAATCGCATTTTAAAAATAAATTGTTTTCACGTGTTCCTGAGTTCTTTGATTCATCATCATTTGATTTTAAATCAACCACACTCGTTTTTGTAGAAATTCTGCATTCTAACTTATCCAGAATATCCTCCGATTTGCAGATCGGATTTTCTTTTGATGGCAATAAATTATTCATGTTCTGAACTTTTGACGGTTCTTTCCCAGAATTTTTTTTCATACCATTGGGCAGATTTTTATCTCTGCTATCGCAAATATCTTCCATTGATTTAGATTTCCACTCTTTGATTAGAGAACTGCAAGGACTTCCTATTCTTTCAATATGATCATCGTCAGATTTATAATGTGCCTCTTCCCATGTTGTAAGATTAAAAAAAGAACAGTTATTATTATTACCCTTTTCAGAAGAGTCTTCTTGTGTCGGTTCAAAGTATTCAAACTTTTCAAAATCTTGAGACTCTTTTTCCTGATGTGAAACGAACTGAACAGTTATGATCTTTTTATTGCGATTCTGGCCATCGTAAGGTGACTTTTCATTCATTCCTCCCACTGAACCAAAGATGACATCGTTGTTGTAACATTCAGCATTTGAAATCATTTGTGAATTAGAAGTTTCAGCAAAACTGATGAACTTAGCGCAATTACTTTTCTGAGATTCTTGAGAACGCCAGTCATTGTGCAAGCCAGATTTGACATTGACTGTAACTATTTCGCGTCCATTTTTGGCAGAGCTGACAAAAGGATCTTCATAGCAGTCTTGTTCTTGAAATGTACCAGAATCTTCAAGACCGAATTCCATTTCTTGATATTCCCAGCTGCACTCTTTTTCAGGAGTCGAGGTTATCATTCCATTCTTGCACTGAAAGTTACTATCATTAACATTCGAAATGTTTGTATTATTTTCATTCATACAACTGCGATCTGAAATAATCCAGAATAAAAAAAAGAATTATTAAAAGGGATCAATTTGAAAAATATAGTGATAGACTCAAAATTAAAATTAATAAAAAAATTATAGAAATAAAATTTAAATCATATATATATATATATATATATATATATAAGCTCTAGTATATATAAAATCCAATATATATATAAATTTAAATCCAATTAAATTCAATGTGAAAATATAAAATTAATGAGCTTATTTCTTACAAGTAATTGTTATGGATTTTAATATCAGTAACTTCCCATCATGAAATAGCTCTATCCTTAAATTTCAAAATTCAAAATTTAAAGAAATAAGTATCTAACCTACGACAAGAACAAATAAGGATAAAAAAATTAATATTTTACAATAATTAATATAATGCAAACAAAGGTTTACCTTTTAAAACTATTTAACGACAAAGTAAAAAGATAAAAGGTGCATCAAATTGACATTTTAAGTAATTGGATATATATTGTCTTTTAAAATTACTTTTGAAAATGTAAGACACGATTATTCTTTAATTTATAAGTTATTCTGTATAGTTCAATTAAATCAGTCACTGTTATATTACTATTTTAATAAAATGTATCATATTATTTACGTATCATATTATTACATCTCATGCTTGCATTTTCTTCAATTATTCGAAACTACTAAGTTAACCCAAGAAAAAAAAAGTTACTTTTTTTTCAATTTTTCAACTTTTAATACATCATTATTAACATTTCCATCTTAGATTTTTCTCAGTATATTATTTTTAGGGTATTATCAATGTAGTAACTACATTATAAATGATGTTGCCAAAAAGGCTCTGAACAAAGGAAGAAACATTTTATAGTTTACTTCTGAAACTAAATGATGTTAGTTTTTCCAATAAAAAGAAAAAAAATATTTGTAAATGTCTTTCAGTATATTGAGTACTTTTTTTTAAAAAAAAAAAAAAAAAAAAAAAAAATTTTTAAACAATTCCTTAAAATAAAAAATAGACAATGCTCAAGATCAGATACGGATTTTAATACATATTCTGGAAATGGTTTTAAAAAGGGAGTATTACCTTTGTCCATAGGCACCTCATAAATTTTTCTCGACAAAACTACTTCATGGGAAGTATCTGAAAGTGACTCAGAGCTAGTTTCTTCGGGATCGGAAGCATTCAATTGGTTATCGAGGGATATTGTTTCCGGGTCATCTAGGAAAAAATAAATTACTCAGTACCAACTGATGCATTGATTCTGTAAGATTCAATGAACTGGTGTAGTTTTCGTACAGTTTTCACGTAATAACCACTTATACTACTAGTTAAGTAAGCTGATTACGATACAATTACTATTAGATCCATTTTAATTGATGACATATTTCTAGAACTTAATCATTCTGATTATTAGCAGTATTCACATTTCAGTCTATGAACGTGCTTTTCTACAAATGATTTGTTTAAGATATACAATGGAGCTGAAATTTTATGTTCGTTAATATAACTGTAATTTTTTTTATTCTGTTTACCTTTGAATAATTTACTGTATTTTATAAAATTTAGTTGATTCGACCATTTCGTTTACTGTCCAAGGATCCAAATCTGTGGAGTTCGATTAATAGGGTGTCTCAGATGTGTAAATTTCGGTTTAATAAACAAAACTAGTCGTATCGAAAAAAATCATAAATAAAATATTAATAGAGCTTTACCAAGTTTACTTTGTTTGAAATGATTATCATTAATGTTGCCCTTTTTATCATTGCTATATCTCGAGAAATGACCATAATATTTTATTTTTATTCTTTTTATCTTATTATTTTAACTACTTAAAATTTTTATTGTTGATTTATTTGTTCACGTTAGTATTTTCTTTTTACACTCTACCCTTTTTGTCTTTTGTCATTTTAATGATACTATTTTAATTAAAATTTTGTATTTTAATTATTTTTATTTACTTACTATACCTTTTATGTATATTTTATAATGAATATACAGATCTTTGTTTGGAATAGTGATTGATTTAATTATGTAAACCTTGTTGCACATTTCGTGGAAAACCAAGGAATTTTAGAATGATTCTTAAAATTAAAAAAAAAATTGAAGGAGTTGAAATTGGATCTTTAATAGCATGTGTGAGAACTCATTTTCATCATAAGAATATTTTAATCATCATTCCTGAAGTTATTTATATGCAAAAATAATATTTTTAATATAATTTTTCTGAAAATTTATTTTCTATTTCAAACGAAAATTTATCTGGTAAAACATTTAGATCAATCTATAATAAGAAATTTTCGTTGTGAATTATTACCTCATATTATGTGTTAAAGCCTGAAATTCATGCAGCTGTTCATTTATTTGAAATCGATAGATTCATTGTGATATAAATAAACAAAAGGATTTCATTGACACATTTTCCAAAATCTTTTAGAAAATAATATTCTTTTGAGAATATAATATAGGTACAGGAAACTTTTCAGAATATATATCTTACTAACGATTTTAAAATACAATAAAATCCTTTTTATATATAAATTGCTTCTTATATCATGCTAATATTTTCTAAGACTAATATTCCTTCTCATTACAACGAAAACCACAGGATATATATTTACCAACATAATAGCTCCATATTAAATTTAAAAAAACATAATTAAAAGCTCAAAATAAACCCTCATATAAAATCAAATTTATTAGACCATATCAATAAAATTTTATTTAATTAAAAAATTTTACATCAGAAGTTTGTAAGGCTAATAACATACATGGCTAAATTTTAAAAAGCAAAACAAAAAAGATGAATAAAATAGTACATAAAGTTATATGATCTATACAAAAGAAATGAAATTTTCAGGATGAGAGACTGAGTTTTGAAATTATATTGCTCAATAGTTCAATTAATATTAACTTATCAGAACTTAAAATCTCATGATAGGAACTGAAGTTCAGAAATTTCAGCAAACAAATAATTAGCCTAAAATGGCAGAATAAAATTTACGAGAAATGTCAATCATCCTTGAGATTTCATTTAAATCTCTCTCTAAGTGATTAATTTTATCTTCATATTTTTTAATTACCTAAATTTTTTATTAACTTCTAATTCATACTTTCCAGTCAAGATAAGAATAATAAAACAAAATTGAAACTTAAGTATTAAAATAAAATGAATGAAAAACAAATTAAGAATAACAATCATGAGTTCTTAAGGTCACTTCACACAAGTCCATACTGTATAAAAAACGGTTTGCAGTATCCAAAATAACCCAATAATAGAAGATGAAAAAAAAAAGTTACTTCCTTGTTTTTTAAAAAGGTATACCATCATGTATACATAAAAAATAATTTTATATGTAATTTAAGTTGAAATTATTTCTTCGAAGTTCAAATTCTGAAAGAAATGGTAGTGTTCTTCACGCAAGAGAAAAGTAAGCGAAAATGTAGTTGCTCGGAAGGGTTGTTAATGTACCATTATCTTTCTCTAATAAGACAATAGTTATGCATGCAGACTTGACACAGAAAATGTTAATACATATTCTTAATGGTTTTATTTTCCTTAATTGATAAATTATGACTATTCGGATGGAATTTCAACAACACCTTTTGAAATACTATTATTATTTAATGTGGGGATACATATTTATACTGATTAGTGACTTTTATTATTGTGAATTTTTTATAAAACAGTAACTATCAGCGTGGAAATTGAAAAGACATAAAATTAAAAAAGACAAATATTGTTTTTCTATAATGATAGTTTTAATATGATATATATGTCCATATATTTTTTTTAAAAAATTGAAGTAACCTTTCTTGTATGAATAAGACCAACACCTGTATTCTTTAATTTTGTTCTTATTATTGTATCAAGGTAAAACGAAAAGTATTTTCTTTGAATCACCTTGTGATACATGAAATACAGAATGATAAGAAAATAACTAAAACAAAAGTTTTCAAATTCCTATACAAAACTATCTTTAAAAAAATTTAGTAAAATTGAAAAAATAATAATAATAAGCTTCCCTTAAAAGTTAAAAATTATACAAATACCAGTTTGAAAATGAGAAAGCCTCTTTTTTTTATACAACATAGGAAACGGTAATAGGTAAGGAAGAAACACAGACTATTCATCTAATTGATGATACAAGGAAACTGTAACCATCAAAACGATCCAACTTCCTCTTAAGCCATGCACGAACATGTCATAGCTATTTTTTTCAGGATTTTATTTTTTTGAAAAACAGTTTTTTTAAACAAAGCCATAACTACGAGAAAATTACGTATAAATGTTCTTATTTTTTATTCCAAAACTGCGGAACTTTATTGAAAATTATTCTTGATTTAAAATTCATTATTCTATAACATTCTTACATAATTTTTATGTCATGTTTTAATGGAAACGCGCAATGTCATTAACTGTTCTCGTTAAACACAAAGAATTCTTCCAAAAAAGAACGAATTATGACGGACGAAATGGGCTACCACCCACCTTTCAGCGATAGGTATTGTTAAACCCGTGCCGATTATGGAACTCTTATTAGCATGTGATTGACCTAACCCTAACAAACGCAGCCAAGTGGGTTCTGGAAAACGTATCTACATCAATGCGTTTCCGACCGTCAATAAAGCACATCCTACAGGGAGACTCCATCAGGGTACAGAAGATTGTAAATTCGCATCGCTATTGTCGCTTGCATTTTGACACTTTGGCCCTGGAGTTCAAATGCAGGAAGATTCGACGAACCGTGACCTAGAGGGGGTAAATTCTCTTTTTATTTCTCTCTTTTTCGAAACAATGGTTTGGGCTGTTCAGTTATCATTCCGATTGAGACAAAAACATACTGCTCTTCTTGGAATAACGTTTCCTATGGAATGGAATGCCGCCTTGTTTCTGACCAATAATGAGAGTGAGTCAAGTGTTCATATCCCTGAACATAAATGCATAACATTTGTTTGTTCTTGAAAACTCAATAAAACGTAATCGGTTATTCCAGGTCTAAAACTCTCATACAAGCTCTGCTGTAACCTTTTTATTTTTTTATTTATTTATTTATTTATTTTCCAATTTTTGTTTGCGTTTTTCAGAACCATTGAAATATTTTTCCTGCAATACATACATTCTCAGTTCCCCAATTCACGTTTATCATTTCCAACTTTAAATTAATTTTTTTAAAAAAAAAATAGGGGGAAGGGTAGAAATGTGGTTTAATTCTTTTGAATGAGTGAAAATTAAAAAATAACCATAGGTATAGTTCGTCCCCATGTTAATAAAAACACAATATTATGTAATAAACTACCATTTGTTATGCATTTAGACAGAAGCATTTCGAAATCACAATTCAAACATTTTCTTTCTTATATTCCGTGGTTAGTGTTAGTTTTCAATTCACACAATAAAAAGTCAAACTAGAAATGTTTACATAAGCAGTAAAATAACAAAAATTCTTAGATATGAAAGCTGTAAAGAAAGTGAACTTTAACTTCGGATGGAATTTTTCAACTTTTTGTTTCCTTCTAATTTCATACGCATTACGGCTTAAGAAATGAAGTAAAAAAAAGTTAACATACCACATTTCATAGTTAGATTTTAAGAAGGGTCTTAAAACTCTTCTGATAACAGAAATTATCGATTAATAAATAACTAGAAAAGCTTAAGAATAAATAATTATTTTAGCTTATGCTTATTTTACTTGTATAGCAAAAAGTACATGAAGACTGACTAATATTTAGTCCATAGCTAAGGGACACATCCTAATTACATTATAATACTGTATACTCTAAGGAAATTTTAGAAGTCTAGAAGTGGAACAACTAATCATTTGATAACTATATTCTATCTGTAACCATGGATGATAGTCTTAAAATTTAGTAATTGTAATTTAAAATTCTATTTTATTTTAGAAGATGAATAAAATGCAAGTAAATTTTATAATACTATCCAAAATAATTTTGCAGTAAAACAAGCTCCAAACCTCTTTTTTGCAAAAATATATAAAGCGAAAACGGGAAAGAGAAATATATATCAGTGCTTAACTTAAAGAGAATAAAAATAATGTAATTATTTTTCAATATTTTATATAAAATTTATCATTTTATTTTTGTCATTAATTTAGCTTTTTTCGTTACAAGGGTCTAATTTAAAAAAAATAGGAAATAAAATGGAACTTTGGTTAAACTGCTTAATAAGAGTATAAAAAATATTTAAACCAAGCGATTGAAGATTGGGCCTTAATAAAATAATATTATGAGAAAAATCATATACATATTCAATTAAGTTTCATTTTATAATCATGATTAAAGTCCAAGTATCATCTAATTTAATATTAGCCCCCCAAGAGGTTATTGTTTTAAATTGGATCTCTTTAGGCGTACCAGGTCCCTTTTCAATTTTTTTATCATTTGCTTCAATTTTAGTTACATTTAGCTTAAAATATTTAATTTAATAATTTATCGTTTGCTTTATTTTTAATTAAATTTAGCTTAAATCTATTCAATTTAATAATTTATTGTTTCCTCTAATTTTAATATCTGATAAGTTCACTATTGTCCATTTCTCGATATTTCCTCGATTACTTTAATTCCGATATTTAATTGAGCAATTTAATAATAATCATAAAAAAGCGAACCTTGGATGGCTAAATCTGATTTTTGCAAAACTTTGAGCAGAATTTTATAATTTTTTTTATATTCATATGCATCCCCTTATACTTGCTGAAAGATAACTCAAAGTTATTGAAAAATTGTGTCCCAACACCTTAAATAAAAAAATAACCACAGGTGAGACATTTTACTTACATAGAATTCAACCACAAAAGATTGCAATTCCATATAACATCGTTATTATCTACAATTTTGATTCGTATATGTTAAATGTAAATTAATATGTTGGAAAAGAACAAGTTTGATTTAACTTTATTTTTATCCTTCTGTACAACGAAAAACAGATTTTTTTTTTTTTTTTAAATTTACTGCTTTAATTTCCGAAACATTACACACTTCTAAGCCTTTATGATCTTTTAATTAAAATTTCTTCAAAAATTTAAAGATAAATTTCAAGACACAATTTTAAAATAATTTACTTTGTATACGTAAATCCTTTTCAGAATCGTTAAATATTTCATCCGATATTTAGAATGGAAAATCGCACAACAACATTAATGCACAATAATATTTAGGTGAACAACTTTATTTCAATATGTAATTTCATTTACCACTCTTATCTAACATGTTGCTTTGTGAAAATGGTGTCAGTAAAAATGCGTTGGCATAAAAGAAAGGATATATGGTGTTACGTTCAAAATACTTGCATTATAATGCATTATGATTATAATTACTTTTATTTAGCTTAGTTTCTCAAAGAATATTTACATTGTTAAGACGTATTTAATATATTATTTTACCGCCCGCTTTTATTTTAATGCAAGAACAGAATACTATTGTCTACTTTAATAATTTATCGTTTCCCCTTATTTTAATATTTAATTTAATAACTGATTTCCATGGCAGAAGATTATTTGTATTTAATAATGTCTTGTTTAAGAAAATAAAAAAACATTAAGAATTTGAAGGAGTTATTTACTTTTCTTGATAATAATTGATTCTGGAGTCGCAAGTACGCTTATATTACGCTAATTAAAATTCAATTGGAATAATTCTACTTTTTGGAGAAATTAACAGAAAAAAAATGTTAGCATATGTTAAACTGAAATTAGCAAAGCCAATTTTATTTTTATTTTTGGTATAAATCTACAATAAAAGGAATAAGCATGTGTAGAAAAAATTAATATATTACAGTACATACCGATATGTGATTCGATGAACTTGGCTCTCAATTTCCTGCTGAGACTCACCCATTCTGGTTCTGATTCTTTTCGAACCTTTGATTTGCGTCCTTTAGATTTCCCGATCTTTTCAATGATTCTCACATCTCCATTCGGTTCTATCATATCTACCTCCTTCACTTTCTGATCTGGAGCTATGAAGGGATACTCTAAAAATATTTGCAAGAATAATATTTATTGGAAATAAATTCCGGTAAAATGAGCATAACACAATTACTTTCAATTTACAATGCTTTTTTTGAAAAACTTTATAATTTTAAATATTATTTCTACAGATTTTGATTAAAGAAGATAAAATCAATTGTAAATATAGCGAGCTGTAAGAAAATTCGTTCCAAAGGGTAATAGCATTAGAAAAGCAAGAAAATGAAACTTAAATAATTGAACTTCTAGCTTAGAGTGTTATTCAGATTTTTAAAAATAGAATCACTGGAACCCTTCAGAACAGGATAATGAGATATACGACGATGTCTTGATCTCTGACTTTAAAAAAGAATTCAGTCAGGCTGATTATATTTACACACACACATACACATACACACATACACATACACACACATTCATACACATACACACACATACACACACATATATATATATGAGCCTCCAAATTAGCAATGTAATGCCCATTCTTTTCTTCTTACTCACTAGTAATTATTTTAAAATACTTTTATACAAAATAATGAGCTTCTATTCCATCAAAAATACTGACTGAAAAAGTATCACAAGTATAGCATACAGTTTTAAAGTGAGAAATATATGTGTGGCATAATAGCATATTAAAGAAAATTAAAATTGTATGATATATAATGAACGTCAGAACGGTGTTGAGAAATGAGACAGGAATGACTCTACATATTTGTTTTTAATGCACCTCTCACTCACTGATTCTGCTGTCACCTTTCTCAGAGGTGAAGATCTTACACTTTTAAAAACTGTTACGATGTCGGTTGCCAATATTCTTCTTTAGGAAGTAACGGTGTTTAAAATGTCATTCTCATTTCTTGACAGAATCTAAGAACGCCTTTGCAATTTAAACTAGAAAATGCTGTTTATTTCCGCTCATTGTATATTTGCACAAATATCTTCGGGAAATTAATATATGCTTGAAGAAGGGAGTACGGAACAGAAAAGAATGAAAATGAAATAACGACAAAATAAGAACAAATCTCTCAAATGTAAGAAATCATTTAGGTGAAAAAGCTGCCTTCGAAGGACAAATGAGGCCTTAAAGAACAGAATCCCTCTCTTGTTACTAATGTAGACGAAACACAAGTAAAATAAGATAGCTTGTTGGGACAGTGTTTTTATCAACCATCAAAACGAAGATTCTACTGATGCTGATGCTTTAATATCACAATAATATCTAACTGCAAAATTTTAACTGTTAAAAAATAACATTTAAAGTAGAAATTGTGCAAGATTGCAATGCCACACTAGAATTTTAAGAAATCAAACACTCTTTAGATACAAAATATAAGCATTTTACTTAGCATTTGCAGAACATCAAGAACAAAAAAAAATGGATTGGCTAAAAAAGTTATGTAGGATGATTTAAGGTAATATTAGATTAAATTATGTAAATATATAAATCGAATAAATGTTTCATAACATAAAATTTATGCTTTGAAAGCACGTAATATATTATTAAAACTTTAAATTTCTTAATAATCGAAATAGAAGGTGTTATTTTCTATAAATATAATTCGTGTAGTTAGAAATCAAGAAAGCTTCATTGAAATAAAATCATTTCCCAAATCTTGAAGAATAGGCTTAATAAATAACATAATACTGCGTTAAAGTGATAAAAAGAAGAGAAGTTTTAAAGTGACTATAGCCCATAATAACAGAATTTATTTCTAGAGGTATCATATTTTTTAAATCTAAAGACCATTCTTCCATAAATATTTCGGAGGAAATTTTTTTAAAGCTATAATAAGCTAATCGATTACGAAGAGTTTATTTATTACCCGTCTTAAATACCAAACGAAGCTGAAATTTCTCACGCTTCAATTGAAATCAAGGAAAAGAATAGATTATTAGATGTATATAACCCACGCGCATTTTTCGGACCTTCAGTCCACTGAAGAATTTGAAGCATACAATAGTCAATAAGCCATTGGAAATGCTTATGGACAGCTTAGAATTTTATTCCAATAAAAGCAATCAGATAGAAATTCTTACTTTACCTGAGCTGAATGCTAAATTTTTTTAAAAAGAGATAAGTCATATCTTCACCTATATGTTCTTCGATGAACTTGGTGCATAATTTTCTGCTCAAATGAATCCATGGCGGCTCTTCATGTTGGCTTTCAGGCACGACGATGCTATCCACCACTTTCTTCTTCATGTCCACTCTCGGTAGAGGTTCCGGAGTTTGTTTCTTCTGTTGTTGCGGTGGAATTGGCTTTGACACCTGTTGCTGTACTCCATCCGGTTCCTCTTGTAAATAGGAATCGGCGGAATTGTGTTCTAAATAAGGCATAAGAAGAAAAAAAAAGATGAGTTTTTCTTAAACTCTGATCTTTGAACATGACCAAATTGTCAAGAAAAAAAATTAGGTCAGGAATGAGGCTTTTCAACGGATAGCACCCTAACTGTGAAGATTACTTTACTAAGTTTGTCTATATTTTGAGATATAAATATTTGGGCAAGTTTTCCACTTACAGATTGAAATGTAACGGCAGATATTTAACTATGCAGAGAATTGACGTTATTGTTTTAAATTTATTTTGTGACGTTGGGCTATTCGCGATTTTCTCTTCACTAATCTTGGGGGCTTTAATTGAGATTGATTGCATAAAATAACAATTTCTTCCAAACCCAAATGAAACGTGATTATGATAATTAGATGAAGGTTGAAATAAAGTGAAATGATTCAGATACAATGATATACAAGAAAAAGGAAATTTAGAAAAGAGAGAGGTTAACTCTGAGTATGTATGGATCTGGTAAAAAGCAGCTAATATCAGGAGTGATAGCTACCGACTATTGGTGATACAGAGGAACAATCGAAGGAAGCGATTTCAATTGAGAGGCCTTGGTAAGATTAATTAGTCTCAGCAATATTTAAATTGGTTGGCTAGGCTTGGAGTCCAGAGAGAAATATGCTATATTATAATAATTGATGAATAAATAATTAAGTTGAATTAGTCTTGTATGTTATTAGACTATTTATTGACTTTTAAAGCTAGTTATATTCCATTGAATTATGGCACAAGAGTCAGATAGAAGCGGGATTCTGCTAAAATTTCTAAATACTTTTATGAACGATTTTAAACGCAATTATTAGTTCTAGTTTTTAAATATGAAGACTGTAAGATATTAGTGAAAATAAATTCCTTTTTCTAGAAAGTTTGCGATAAAAAGTATTTCAAGAAATCTGATGTACAGATAAAGAATTAATTGCTCGTATATTGCAACATGAATCGTCAATTCGTCATAGTTTTACAAGGATATATTCGATTAATTTCTTCTTAGTAAAACATTGAATTTTCATGAATTTAAACATTGTGAATGTCTTTAAAAATCTACTATCAAGTTTTTAATCGAATAATAGTTCGTCAATATTTTGTGAAATTTCTGACGATTCAGCTGTGAATTTATAATATATGTCAAGATCAGTGACAAATAGAAATTTTTATAAAATTGAACTTCAGAAATATAATATTCTTCAATATAACATAATAAAATAATTTATTATTTTACATAATTCCGATTATTTCAATTTTTTTTCCTGATATTTATTTTTAACAATAAAAATGCATCAGAAATAATAAAAAAATTTAAAAAAATAAACTTTAAACACGAAACAAGTATCCCGCATTCATCAAAATTTGTCTTACAAATTGTTAAAAATAAAGAAATTTTGAGAATAATTTTTTGTTTTTAGAGCTAAAAAAAAGTAAAAGTGAAAAAAAATTATACCTTTGAAATAAGACCTCCTTCAGTATAATTTAATAAAATAATTTTTTTTACGTTACATGATCCCGAAGACTTGGAAATTTGGGGGTCAGTGTGTTTTAAACAATAAAAATGACATAACAAACAGTGGAATGAAAAAATTCATGAAACAAAAAAAATCCAGGCACATAAAAAAATTTGTTTTTCAGATCTTGAATATTATGATAATACTTTCGAGAATAATATGCTTTGTTTTCAGAATAAGAAATACCGAGGATGAAAAGCATGAAAAAAGAAATGTATCCATTTATTAATTTATTTACATTTCTTCATATTTCATCTATATATACGCCGCAAATCAAATATTTATAATTTAAAGGCACGTATTCCGTCTCTTGCAAAAAATATTACAGACAACTTAATCAAAAACATTGACAAAAGTACAGTAGATTGTTCTTTGAATTACAAAAAAAGAATACTGAAAATTTTATGTATTTCTTGGACGTCAGTTATACAATTGTGTAACTGAATTTAAATGAGTGATTTATAGTTTTCTGTCATAATACATCAGAATGTCGTAACTGTATGAAAGGAAATTAAATATAATTTTGCAATACATTTTCTTTTCGAAATTTCTTGATTCGTATATGTTTTGGATGAATAATTCATATTAATTGAAACTTAAAAACAAATTGAAAAAGATAGATTTCTTATATATCGTTATTACAAATAATTCTCAGTATAAATTAGATTCTGAAGTGTAATCATTCATACAGAGAAAACAATAAAAAAAGCACCTTTTTTTAGATCTTGAAAGTTCAAAGAAGTAAAATAGGAAAAAAATAATTTGCCATATGTTGTACAGAAAGCAGTATATGTCCTTCAACTGTATCTTGTGGTTGAACTGCATGTTTAACTCAATAAATGTAATATATTTTAAAATAAATGAATTTAATTTAACTCGTCCAAAATAAATATTTAAATAAGTGACAGCTTCATTTAATACCAGTCTATCTTATAAATATACTTCGTTTTGTTTTGCTCATAAAAAAACATTCATACAAATGTTATTTAATATTTTTCATATATAAACGGTGTTTTTAATTACTTTGTCGAGTTATTTCAATTGCTCATTCAGATTCTGAAAAACTACCTATTTATAAACTGAAAATCATGCCTCTTTTGATTTTTGGAGAAAATGGCTTTTGACAGAATTCTCGCAGTAGCTTGAGTAAAAATTTCTTACGAACAGAAAAAAATTATTTTATTTCCAAAATTTTTACATTTAAGTCAATTTTTTTTTGAAAGTACTTCCCCTTTTTTTAACTGAATTCTTAATTGAAATGTCATATTAAACAACGTAATCTTAAGTGTGCAAACGCATTGCGAATTATATTAAGAGAAAATATATATTCCTGCAGATTATTGATAACTCGAAAAGATCTGCTTGTACAACTTTTTTAATTTCTTTTGTATCTATATCAAACATTTCCAAAAGGAAATTTATTTTTTTAATCTCAAAAATAAATACATTAAATTTTTATATTTGTATCTAGTAAATACATTCGAAACGTACAATACAAGTACAGCTGTGTTATTCATGAGGCTGTTTAAGAACCTACGAATAAATAAAGTAATCGTAAATTATTATTTTTCTTTATTATTCTGTTTATAAATTGATAATAAAATGAGAGTTCAAAAATATCGGAAAATCCCAGAAAAACTCAACAATTGATTTGATCTTGCGTATTAAAATAAACAAAATTATATAATTTTCCGAGTTTCAGAGGTTGTTAAAGCTCCATACCTCCTCATCACACCTCAGCTTAAAGTTAATCATTCTTGATTTGCAATTGCCGCATAGATTAATATTGCAAAATAACTATAGTAAAATAGGAGATAGAGCAAGTTTGCTCGAGAATTATAAAGACATTGATGTTTCAACATCTGGTGGAAAAAAAATTTCGACTGATTGTTAACTTTCACATAAAGAGTTAGAAAACTAAGTTGTAAGACTTGCAAATTTATGTTCTTACGTCAAAGCAGAAAATTAAAAAGTGAAAAATTAAAATTAGAGGAAGAAAAAAAAACTGATCTGAGATAGCTTTAGAATGTTTTTTGGAACTTTCACGACGACTATTATACTAAAATACTTCTCTTACATTACTTGATTTTCAAAGAATTTCGAAAAAAAAAAAATTATAAGTAAATTTAATGAATTTAATCCAAATTCTATTTTAAAGCTTTATAGGTGAATTCATGAAAATAAGGAAGCGTTTCTGATCGTCAACAAGCGTCTATTTAGGTAGACTATCATCTTCTCAGATGACATATAACATAGCTGCAGGTCTCCAGAACAGGGAGTACAACATGTCAGTGTACAACGTGATCAGTTACAGGATTTAATTAGAAATTTGTGCCAAAATTTTCTTAATTATGTCACAACGAAGAGAAGCAGTATTGATGGGCATTTTCTTGAGCAGATATTTTTTTTTAAAATACATATCTAATGTGAGAGGGAAAAGTTAATTCCGCATCTAGAATCAACTCCATTCCAGGTGCTTGTATGAAGTAACTCAGGGGATTGACCAGAAAAAATAGGAAGGACTGAGAAAATATTCCATCAACACTGTCTCATGCATATTGGGATACATTCAACTTTATCTCCAATCCATCATTGAGTCCTTTAGAATGAATTATACAGTTGGATTCGTGATATTAGTATTAAGAAGTATTTGAGCTGTGAGATCATCGAAATGCATCGCTAAATAAGCATGAGAGAATCTTAAGAAAATCATTAACATAGAGGTTCAGGAATATGAAACCTAACGAAGAGTGTTATATGAACCATCAATCCTAATTGGTTGAAGGATACTGTAACTCGTGACAACGTTTTCTATTCACACTTGAAATTTAAGAACAATGAGGAGTTAAAGTTAATTATTCGAGAGTTAATTATTATTATTAATTGAGCTTAAAATTCTGGTCAAACCTGTATATTAAATAAAATAAAAGATTACTTAAACCTTATATTAGTTCAAATCAAAATACCTTGCAACAAAACATAATAGCTAAACAAGATTGCATCAATCTTCACTGATTGAGAAGCAAACATAAACTCGGCTTTAAATTCGGTACATGTAATGAAAAATGTTGCTCAAATTATTTAATAAAAAAAAACTAGGTTGTATTTGGGAATCAGTGAAAATAATAGAGTTAAAATACGGTAGTTTTGGTTTGTGGGGAAAAAATTATTTTACGAACCTTCACAAATATTTTCAACTTGTACGGAATGTTTCTATCGATATATGAAAAAGTTAATCAAATATATTTTGTTCAAATTATATAACATTATGCAAAAACTTAACAATTTCTTAAAAATCCTATACATTTTAAATTATAATGACATAATTTGTTTAGCAGTATTTAATGAAACTGTAAAATGATATAAATAAGTAATTCATACGATTATAATGTATAAATTGGGATTGGTATAATTGTTGTATATCGAATAATGTAGTAAAGTTTGCTTTCCAAAATTAGGGCTAGATTCAGATTTATTGTTTTGGATCAAAAATTATTCAAAAAATATTTTTCTCTCGTTTGTTTATTGTAAGCAGTATTCTGAAATGAATTACTTTCATGGCTCCAAATGATTTCAGATTGAGAAAAAAATTCAATTACTAATTTGAACTTCTCACTAATCAAAACAATCTTTTTTTTAATTGCAAAATTTCAAAATCGTCCTGTCTATAATCTAATAAAATCAAAACCATACTTCGTAGTTATTTACCGTCTGTACATTTACATTTCATAACTTAGTTTTTAAAGTGTATTAGATAAAATACTATGCAATAGATTACCAATTTTGTTTTTTCTACAAGTAAAATTAAAAATACTTTTGTGATAAACATGGAGAAATATACCAAAAAAATTATAACTTTAAAATCCACCTACACCTAGGAAAGTTAATAAGGCATTTCATTTTTAAATAAAACTTTATTTCTAGCAAGCCTTGCATTTTTGTATTTTTACAACAATTCTACTCAATTTGTTTTCTTGAGAATATAGAAATTATTTTAATAAGAATGAATGTTGAACACACCTTCCACCTTTTCATAGACGAACTCACAATGACCTTCTACAAATTTGGCACAAAGTTTCCTGCTCAGGCTTATCCATTCTGGTTCTTGCTTGTCCGTTGGTAGCTCATTTCCATTAATCTGCACTTGTTTATCGCATCGGGAACCATTTTCAGTCATCCTGTATAACATCGTATCATCGGAATATGCATCTAAAACCCAAATACAATTAAGTAAATATAAAACATACGTCTTCTGAAATGATAGAACCTTTCAAAGTTTTCAAATGAATGAAATATATATTAGTTTCAGAAATCATGGTTAAAAAACTTCTTCTCAAGAAAAAAAATTCTTTTAGGAAATTCATTATTGAAATAAATTTCATAAAAGAATAAATGCAAGTATGAAAAATGCAAAATTCTAATTAACAGAGAAAATCTTTATAGCAGACGATTCCTTCAGATATTTCACTCTTGATAAGTATGTTTCTCAAACAAGCTTCCCGCAATTGGGTAAAAAATTTTATAATTGCATAATAATTAATTATATTTCAAAAAATATTATTATGTAATTCAAATCGAGTTTTTTTTAAAAAAAATAAACTGTAATTTTTCTAGCCAAAGTACTCGAATCAAATAATGTTCGATTTAATAGAAATTTGTGAAGAATGAGTTATTTTTACAAAGTGAGATAAATTTTTTCTGGTCGATGTATTTTCATTTCTTATACTTCTTAATTTTATTTTTCCCTAATCAAATGAAAAAATACATTTTAAAAAACGACCTCCATTCTTGGCTGTGGATGTATGTACTCACAAAAAAAATTCCTCTATTTAAATGTAATACTAGATAGTAATGCTAATAATATTAAAACTATGTATCGCGCATGGTATTTTTATGAGATCAAATGACGTAAACTCCACACAAGAGAATCATGAATTGGCGTGACTTTGAGCTCCAGTAGTTTACAGTGTGTTGGCTCACAAATTCGTAAACTCATCGCACTTGGAATGAGAAATGACAACAAACACGGTGTGCCGCATTCTCAAGAAGGAAGGTCAAGATGTTCCTCAACAACACCTGATGCTGTACTAGTATTGAATCAGCGGTTAGATGTGAAGTAATATCACGACTTAGTTCAACCATTTGTCGTCTCAGCCCAAAGGAAGGACGATGTCTGCGAAATGCCTAAAGAGAAATCGTGTTCTCTGTCATTGTGTTAAGTTATGCTTGTGTTCTATTTTAGGGGCATTGATTATTGAAACAATTTATAGATACATTAAAAGAGAGAGATTATACTATTATAGAATAATATTACATACAGAGGTCCGAGATATTTGTAAGTAAATTCATGATAATTTAATGTACTATCTAAAAAAAATGGAATATTCTAAATAACTTCGCAAATCTCATCAAAACTCGATACAAAGGGCATTGATTTTAATGACTCAAAAGGAACTAAATTGTGATATTAAATAATCAATTAATTAATTCTTATTTACTCCGTTAATTAACTTCCTTGACAGAATTTTTGTCCGTTATCAATGTCGGTTTCTTAACGCATCTAATTTACCATCGTGAAATTGGTTTAAATCTCAAATTTCGGAAATTTCTACTTAAAAAATGTCTGAATTTTCGATGTTTGGAAAATGGCTCTCAAATATTTGACTGCAAAAAAAAATTCTTTTCAATATTTTTCAAAAATATTCATACTATAATCGATGGAAATTTTTATTAAAATTCCAGAAATATAAATGAATTGAAAAAATTATTATTATTCTAAAAAATAAGAATTATGAAATATAGTTATAAAAAAGTAACATTCCAAAATTTTTGCATATTTGGATTCACCGTGTTATAAAACTAATGAATAGCTAATAAATGCCTTGCAATTCTTTTGAGAGTTCAAGAAATACTTAAGACGATTTGAAATTGAAGAGATTTAAGGGGCCGTGTACTAGTTTTAATTAATTAACATTCTACTAATCATGCGCCGTTAAAAAAAAGGGGAGGAAATATTATTAATCACTTGCACACAAGTAATATGATGTATTGACTCCAATGGCTTTCTTCGAATATCTCTTAAAAGAATAACAGGATTCGACTGAAACCTGGAACCTATGCTATTTAAATTGTTTTTATTTAATCCTGCAAAAAAAAATTGAAAAAAAAAAAAATAAAAAATTTTTATAAAAATTTTTTAATATAAACTAAAAAAAAAAAAAAAAAAAAAAAAAAAAAAAAACCGGAGAAAAAATTTTGAAGTTAAATAGTTATGCTAATTAAATTAATTAATTAATCTAATAATAAAATTTACTCCCTTTTGAACTATTCAAGGGATAACAGTTTATCCAGCTGCAAAAAATAATTGCGAGTTTCAAAGGTGATCCTTTTTTTATCACTGTTTGTGTGCGCGTGCGTGTTTTATTACTATTCAAAATATAAATGTAGTAAAAAACATGCAGTAGACCTCCATTTAACCAACCTCAGTTCAATCGACTGGAATTTTGATTGCTAATTTATTTTGTACAGTATTTTTCTTCTTTAGCCCTTTATGCTCCAACGATATTTTAAAGTGTAGCGCACTAGAGAATCATATTAGTAATAAAAATATTCTATTCATCCATTACCAACGATACGTTTCAGGATTGATGCTGAATAGTTCCTCTATCATAGACAAATGGCAATAGCAGTTCTGTGAAACTGAAAATCGTTGAGAAGGAATATTTTCCCTCTATGTGTCTCATTTTAACCCCCATCTAGTTGTGTGATATGTGATACAAAGTTTCTGTGATAAAACACATCAACATTCATAGGTAAGTCTACTGCATATTTTTTCTCATTTTAAGCCTGAGAAATACTGTTATTTGTCAAATCAAAAATGTGCGATCTTTTTACTTTATTTTCAAAACTTTTTTGAAGTGGTACTTTTAAGAGCCTTGAGACTAAGCAGCAATTTCTAATGTATTTAAGGTAATATGGTTTTTAAAATAGATTTAAATCTTTGATTTTTTTTTATTTTTATCCATATATATTTTTCTTTTCATGCATGATATAAAATAGTCAGTGAGCATGTTTTGTGCCTGAGTAAATTTTGTGTTACTTTCAAAATGTGTATTCTTGTTTTCAGCTATTTGAATATTTCCTATCTCATTTCAGATATGCTTAGAACGCACGGTTTAACAACGGAAGAGGTTGTGTCATTCCTTGAAAGTATCTCTTCGGACTCCATTAATACACCCTTAAGAAATTCATATGTTGAAGAAATGTCAATAGATGATCCACCAGTAGTTTCATCACCCAGTTTCCAGAATACTGAAAATGTTGACAGCAGTTCAAATGAAGACCTGGAAGAGCAAAGTGTCCCAAGGGAATGGAAAAAGAGAAATTCTATAACGGTTATTCCAATTTTTTCACTGAAATCACGATTTATTGAAACATTTTATGATCATTTGATTACACCTACTAGGTGGTGCACTGGCCGACCAATGTGGAAAATCGAGGACATTGTGAAGTGAGTGCAAAAAAATCTGTACAGAATTGAAACCAATCTAAATGTGAAGTGAGAAATATATTTTTATGCTTTAATGGGGGAAAAAATGTAATTTTTATAATAGATATGTTTCTTGTATGGTGTGCAGTGAAATGTTGTACAGTTTTTTTTTTTTATTTTCAAATTTATGGAATATTTTCAACATTTAAGTGACTCGCCCGTACAAAAAAAAGTACCAGTTTAATTTATTAATTCTAAATAGCGATATTTTTAATACTTTCTATTATTATTGTATAAATCTTCTAATCTGCTTTTATAATGTAATTCAAAATGTTTTAAGGAGACATTCTTTTTAATTCATTATTTTTGGAGCATAAAGGGTTAAATATGTATTTTTAATGAGGCATTCTTTAGTTATTTCTATTGAAAAGTTTAGTGTTATAAAAGAGTTTCTGCGTTTTGAATTATGCGTGAAGTTATGTGTATCCCCCCCCACGTAATTTGACTTAGTGAGCTGTTACATTATAAGATCAATAGCCCAGTCTCGTGATCATTAATTTAAAAGTTGTCCATTGAATGTATGAAAATATTTTCAAACAATTTAATAAAATAACAAAATAAAAACTCTTGTATTTGTGGAGTTTTATGTAGTTTCCAGGCAATTGAATTTGAACAAAAAAGTACAATAATCTCAGTATTCATTTGGGTTTTTCTAATTCTTTATTTGATTTCATTAGTAACCATGTATTTAAAAAGGCTCTTATGGAATTGCCTGCATACCCTGTTACTAAACTTCTCATGTATCTTTCAAAGATGTGCATTTATAGTTCGAAAAAAAAAATGAAGCTTTATTTTTAAAATTTCCTGGAACTATCTGGGATTTTCTTAAAAAATAGTAACAATTTGTGAACTGATACTTATAATGACGGAAATTGACATTTTTTTGTCCATTTTAAGAACGCCACGTGAAGTCATGTAAGTAAAATATTAATGTATTACTTAACTTATTTTGATTACTTCATTATATTTGAAAGAAAAACGGCAATCTATGATAACTTTAAAAATAAGTCATATAATTCTTTTTCTGTATACCAGTTCTATCAACATTAATTAAGCAGCTGTCTTGTGTGTTTATAATCCATGCATATAAATCCATCATTTTGCGGTACGCATCATTGACTTCACGAAGCTTTTGATAAATAAACCTGTAAACATAAAATCATTCTGAAGTATACTTATTTCCTATCCTATTTGAATATCCTCCTTTAACATGATGATCAATCACACGTCTATTGTTTAAAGTTTGGAAGGAAAAAGTATTCAATAGTAATTTTATCAAAATGCTCGACACAATTTTTCAAACACAGAACTAATGACAAAATGTATTGTGTGTTATTTCGCTGTCAATTCGAATAATAGATACAAGTAAAATTTAAATAAAATATCTTTAGGACCTTGCATTGTTTCCAAATCTTTTATGAAATTTAAATTTAAAAAAAAAACATGCATGATACAGGCTCTTTTAAAAGGCTTTGTTACAATCCACATTCAGTTTTATCAATCTCTCAGTTGATGAAGAGCAGTAATACTTGTTGTTATTAGTTTTTATCCTTCGTGATCCGTTTTTGGAATGCTCTATTTAATTGAACAGAGGAAATATTCTTGTACGAACGCGTTTAATGTCTTCTGTGAGCAGTGTATATGGTTACAGCATTACCAAGAATTCAAATAATTTTACAATCGGTTGGCAGCAACTCCATCACCAAAATGGCAGTAATTTAACGAGTGAAAGAAACTTTAATGTGTGTGGTAAAATGAAATAAAATATAAAATTATGATAGAATAAAGAT
Organism: Nephila pilipes; assembly: GCA_019974015.1. Classification (NCBI taxonomy): domain Eukaryota; kingdom Metazoa; phylum Arthropoda; class Arachnida; order Araneae; family Nephilidae; genus Nephila; species Nephila pilipes. The sequence goes on from BMAW01061953.1 coordinate 405,990, forward strand.
TATGCACTTTATGAATAGCGGCTTCGACAAGACAGAAATGAAATAAAGCCTATTCTGCAGAACCGATACCTAATTTTTTCATGATTTTGGCAAACAATTTTAGTTAAAATACATGGTAACACTTACAATCAAGTTTCTCTCTAGATGAACATCTTGGTAGTTATCCAAATAGGATGTCACAAATTTATATTATTGCCATGAATTGGTTGTGTAAGTTATTTGAATTTCATCACTGGATAAGGGAAAATATTGGAAAGCAAGTATGTGTAATGTGGAATTTTGATCCATTATATTACTTTCTCTCTTCAACTACATGTGTTCAGAGATAATTTTTTTCTCTTTTTTTTCAACATATATTTTTAAAATTGGGAACTGAAATTAGTTAAATTTAAGAAATGCGTTGACGCGCTGTGTGTAGTATTTTTATAACTGTGTTGCTCATCTTATAAAAGCTCAAAAATATTAATGCTAATTCGGCTTAATGAGCATCTTATTATCGACCCAAATAATAATCAAATGAGCTCAGATCAAGGCGAAAAATTATAAATTTTGCATTACGTCGCATTTGAGTGACACGAAGGATACTGGAGATAGATCTCATAATTTTGAGTCAAGGTAAGGTGGCAAAGACAACCCCTGAGTGATATGACATTCTCCTAGCTTCCATAAGACGCCACATCAAGAGAGGATTTTTAGATACAGCTTTTTAGTTTAAAATCCAGTAGATGCTACTTCTATTTTCATACGATGGATCTTTAATGGAACTGAAACACCGATTAAGAGAATGCTAACTGTAATAGTAAAAGATGTTGCTGAAAGAAAAGGCTTATAGAGGTGGCCATGGCTTACCTCGAACTTTTGTAACCAATCCACCATTCTTCAAAGATTCGACATTTATAGAATTCCCCGCGTACTTTGGACACACGAAGGAGTCTGGCATGGCAAGGTCTTTTATGTTCTCTTTGTTTTGAAAGCGATTACTTGTGCAGTTTTTACCACTCTGGTGTCTCTTTGGTAAGGAATCGTTCCGGGTCCTCCTTTCCCAAGTCTGAATAAGTACTGCACTCCTTCCCACGTCGGATTTTTTGCGCTTTAGTTTCGCCTCGATGCTGAATTGTTGTGCGTCAGCCACGTGATTTGGTTCGGATGATGTTCGAGGTAAGCTTGACTCTGAAGAAGAAGAGTTACCTTAGGTTAAGTGTGCCTAATGTGCAAAAAGAAGGCTTAAACAGTGCGAAAGCAGTGAATTTGAATTAGAGGTATTTAAAATTGCCTTCGCCTTATGTAAGAGAACAGAACCCCCTAAAGGAAAGCATAGAAAAAACGCTCCATTATCAATGTTGAATTTCCTTATTTTATTAACATATATAAATATATTTTTTATAAGCAGTTCATTCTCGTTTATAAGTGATCATTTCTTCCATGCAATGTTTCACGTGTTCCATTTTCTATTTTTGAAACATACAAAATTTAAAATCCGTTTCTAATTAAAATGAAAATTTGCGAAATAATTGTGGTTTCTAAATTTTAAAAATACATTATTGTATATAGATGTACATCTTGTAACCATATGTACTCGTAGATATATGATTATAAATTGTATACCTCTAGAGTCTGTAAAGATGTTTAGATATTTATCTATCTAAAACTGCTCCGGGATGAGATAATATGGAAGATTAAAAAAAAAACTATCTTAAGTGAGTTCATCCACTCCTGTAATTTTCTTTTGAAGTGAATCCAACTGGAGCAACAACTATAGAATCAAATTAACTAAACTTCTTTTAAAGTAACTGACTAAATTAACTGCATTTATAATTCATGCTTGTAATAATAATATATCATTAACAACATATACATGGAAAAAGATATTATGATTCTTGAATCCTAAGTATATATAAGAAATAAACTTTGATCATTAAGTCTAAAAGTAGTTGTTTAAAAATTCTTCGCTTCGATGAACGAGCTGATAATAATTTATCAGCTCTAGCGATAGCACTATTTTTAAACAATGAAATATTTCGCAAATTCAAAATATATGATACAAAATGCATATTGTACAAATGAAGTATGCATTCAAATTTTTTAATGTAATTTTTTCTTGAATCGAAAGTTTAAATTACAAATGTGACCAAGTCTTATGATTGTAGCTTATATTCATTAAGGTCTGGAACTTTAACAAAAGGAACAGAAGGAAATTTATTTAAAATGAATAAGTTAGCTTAGGGAGAATTTGCAACACCTGCTAGCACGGATTTCACCAAGTAATTATTGTATGCGGGTATATATGGTAATAATATATGTAAGACTCAACTGAAAAACTCTTTTTAACACAGAACACATTTATCGTGGGGTTGCAAAACAAGATTCGATACACTGTAGAGAAAAGGAAAATAGAAAAAATAAGGTATTTTTAGTGTAACTGAAATGAATGGATTATTTTTATAAAATTAAATTTGCTTTCAATATTAAACCTATATAAATCAAATTAAGAGAAAAAGCAGTCACCTTTTAGTGCACTTAGAATATGAAAAATGTGAATCAGAAGTTTCTTATAAATATAAATGGAAATTAAATACTTTTTCACTAACTGCAATATGGCTGAGGTTACAGAAATTGCATTTATTTAAAAAAAAAACTTTCATCAAGCTGTTCAGTTTTAAGCTTAGAGAATTGGGAAAAAAAGTTTAATTAAAATTAATTTTTCGGAAAGTAGTTGTTGCCACACAATTTAACATGTTAGCGTAATAAATCTGAATAATACTTTTTGTTCAAAATTATTGAATGATTTCATTTTTATTTGGTATCGAAATTCTCATACTGTGTGACAACTTCCTCAAATGTTTAGCTGTGTTCTCAGAGGTATACGAGCAATTCAAAACTCTAAACATGTAAGCTGATTAAAGCAGGATCAATACCTAATATTCTAGTACTAATGATAGATACCACACTAGAGATCCATATTAAAATTAATATAAGAACCACGAGAAATGACTCTTAGAGATTCAAAAGTTACAGAATATGAACAAAGTTGTTATATACAGGATGTTTCAGTACTTTAAGAGGAGCTTGAAAACGGTTATTTTTGTATCTGTATGTATGGGTGCAAATGACATGTGAGGCATAAATACAAGGAATATATATAGTACAAAATATAAAGTGTTTAACTATAGCTTCGTTGATAATAATTTTATACAGCGATACTTACAATTGTCCTCCAAAATTACATCCATCAATAATAGTATACGAGGTGTAGCTATTAAATAAGGAGACTGACGCTGTAAAATATTTTATTTATATATCATTGAAATTTACTTATTATCACGTTTAATATACACCCCTCCTCTATTCCTACAAATCTCTATATGAATCTTTCATTGTTCAAAATAGTGCTGGAAATCATCTTTTGTCAGCTTCTTCATGATGCGTGCCGCTTTCTCTATCACAGCATAAATGGACTCAAACCTTGTTCCTTTTAATGCATATTTTACTTTAGGAAGCAAATAGCGCATGGCTCAAGATCCGATGAATAACGTGGATGGTCCAACATTGGGATGATGTACTTGGCTAGATAAAGTGAAATGAGCAGAGCATTGTCTTGATGGAAAAATTTGATTTTCAGATTCTTTGTCAATTCCTACAATCTCAGCAATCGCGTAAATACTTAACCGACGGAAACAAAAATGCTTTCGATATTGTCAGTCATTTCTGACGTGGAAGGGTGACTCTGGTGCTTCAACGTTTTCTCGGACATCTTGAAAACGCTAAAACCACTCAAAAATACGTGCACTCGGTAAATATTCATTGCCATTCACTTCTTTTAATAAATTATAACTTTCAGAAGCGGTTTATCCCAGTTTTAAGTAAGATTTAACAAATCGTTGCTCGCTTATCATTTTTCCGGCGAAATAAAAAGATAGCTCTTATGTGAACGACGGCCACGGGTACACGGATTTGTCTATTGAAACGAGAAACACTGCATTCGGAAGAGAAGACTTCACACAAAACAGCTGTCGGTCACTAGCGCATGCGTATTTCTTATGTAGCAGCTTCAGTCTCATCATTTAATAGCCACACCTAGTATACTTCGTTGGAGTGATTGACGATAGCATATACATATGATATTAATTTTTGCTGCATTAGGGGGGGGAAGTGCTAGAAATCCATGAATTTATTCAATATTATTCCATTGCCGCAGCCAAACATGTTGTTACGAAAATATTCATCTCGTGTGTATATGGTAAAACAGCCCAACAAGAAAGATAACGCAGAATGAAGGTTTATTCACAAATATTCAGGAAAAGACGATTCGCAGAATTTACACAAATTAGTGCATGACAGGAAAACTGCACTTGTACAAATTAACACATCAATCAATAACTCCCGAGACTAACTCAGAGATGGCGCTCGTAGTAAACCAGTAACCAGGTCTTTCTAGAAACGTGTCAAACCTTTGCTTGAAACGTGTCAAAATTTTAAGTCGATCGGACCAGAAACAGCTGAGTTATCGAGGTTGGAGTAAAGTCGTTTTGTAGTTTGTTTAAAAAATGGAAAAACCGAGTTTCGTGTTCTGATAAAACATTGTTTTTTAATGGGTAAAAACACCGTGCAAGCGAAACAATGGATTGAAAAATGTTACCCGGACTCTTGTCCATCAAAAGCAACGATTTGTCGGTGGTTTGCCGAGTTTAAACGTTTGTATGTACGTATATAATAGATAATCTTATTAAATATTTATCGATTCTGCAGAAATTTTTATAAATTTCTTTTTAAAGTATTAATGACAACATTTAACACGTTACAATTTGTAACTATATACTTATAAGACAAATATATTATAAGAAAGAGTATTTTGTCGTGAAGTACTTATAAAACCTTCTAATTACATGCAGATAAATTTATTTTTAAAAACTCTTTTAAGAAATATTTGAAGTATTTAACAGCAGCTTATAGATTTTGGGTATAGAAAGAGTATTTCGCAGTTTCAGAATATAAATATTAAAAATATTCTTTAAGGGCATTTCTTTTTTATTTAAAGAACAAATTTATAAATTAATTAGCTTAAATATTTCGATTTTTTTCTGACTTCATGTATTACTTAACAAAATAGATTGTAAATAACTTTATTTTGAACATAAATAACTACATTTTTGAAAATTAAGTTAGATTATATCCTTCATTAAATTCAATCATCTGCATATTTTTTTCATTAAATGTACAAAAACCAATTGAAAACTATTATAAATGCTAGAAATTAAAATTTAAGAATATCATAGTTGTATCCTTTAGTAAATATACTTTAGATATAGTTTTTTAATTATAAACACTTTGTTATACAGAATTTTGCTATCAGTTATGATTCAAAATAGATTAAAAAACTGACTGAATTATTACATTGCATTAATAGCCTCATGTTTTGAAAAGCATGCATTTTGAAAGTGTAATAGGATGGTTTGCAAATTGGTCCAGCTACTTATTTCGTATTGCTGTTATGAAAACAATTACCAATCATCATTCATTAAATAATATGATTCCTGTTAGGTCCTATTTATCTAAAGCATCCCATTTGTATAAACTATTTAGGTCCTATTTGTCTTTACTATTTTCGTAGCTATAATTATATGTTAATTAATGTCATATTTAATTAGAGAACGATTTCTAGTTGACCATAATATATCTTATCCTTCTGAGCTGATTTTTGATAAGAATTCAATTTTAACGCTTGTGAACATATCCTTATCCTGGATAAAATATTCCATGTAGACAGGTGCAAGTCATTGCACTGTCTTCAAGGAAATGATTCTTTATAAGTATAGAGTATTAAACTGCTTAGTGACGTAAATTTACGTCACTTGAATAACATAAATGTTAAACTACACATA